>MU225054.1:1837230-1849545 GCA_018584345.1 Thuja plicata
TTCTTAATTAATAATGTGCATCCTTGTATTTCCCTTTTAGGGTTTCGTTCACCTTTTTAAGGTTGAACTTTGTAATTGTCTTTCATTAATTCAGATTATAATTTTGCTCTCACTTTCTGAGCAACTTATGAGTTCTTCAGCTTTTTCGTCTTTGTGCTTCTACTTTGTATCAGGTTCTTGCATGCAGGTGTATTCGGGGTCTGTGGATTTGCATGTTTGCAAAATCCTACACTCATAAACTAGTTTCTCTTTAAATATCTTCATAAAATCAGCTACGCATATATCATTTTTCACTAACTCGCACCTCTTAAGTTCTTTTCCATCGTTTAGACCATAAGTTATTGTCTTGTATTTTCCAAAAGAAACTAGTGTATTTCCAATCTCATTTTTGCTCTCTAGATGGCGACATATCCACAAATTTCTCATACCACCACATGCACTACAAGATCCATTCATACACATCATCTTATAATAAATGCAACCATCATCTCGATTGCATAATACACTTAACATAAAATCTCTTGATGACGTAGGAGGTGCTTGAAGACCACATTCCTGCAAAATAGTGTTAGTGTGCAAAGTACAACAAACATGATGATATATATATCATAATGCATGGAAAATTCAATATGTACCCTGCAACAACATGTAGTGTACGCATGATTAATCTTGATGTAAAAGGGTTTTGTCATTTCAAAAAATCTTTGACTGATTTTAATTTGAGGAAACCTTTGGAGCAATATTTCATAAAATTATGTTTGTATCATATCCAAAAAGTGTTTTGGATGTGGCATACGATTTGTAGATTTGATTCTCCTCCTAACAATGTCTCTTTGGTTGGGTGAAACCCTTGTGTTGTCATGCCAAAAATTTTCAATTAATGATCTTAATGCATCAATGACAACCTTGTCCTTGCGTGGGATTCTACCTGAGAATGACCAAAGAGAATTAGTGTTTGGATGCTCAATTTTGTCTCGCCTTTGTAAGGCTCTTCGTAATGTTGATCTACCTATCCTTAATGACTTACTTGTTTTTCTTATTATACGAGATTTTTTCATTTCCTTTCCCATTATAGTTGATGTGAGGAAACGTCAAGTAACATTAGCATCTTTATTGCGTGATTTTGAACCAATGGCTTGGTATGCATTGAATAGATTCCTCACAATGGTTCTCTCAGTACTATTTTCAGATGTTCTCAACCCCACAATTGTCATTGTCTCTCTAAATTTCAGATTCTTAATAATTTCAACAACTACTTGACATCTTCCACTTTGATTTAATTTTTCAAAATAGTTATTCCAAATATTTTTAAAAATTCTTCTACAATTTCTTTTTGACATTTTATCATGCATTGGCCTCAAAATATTTTCATCAATGTCAATTAGAAACTTTGGTTTTCTACAAATTATTCTAGGAGGTGTTAACACAATTGCATGCTCTACATTTTCATTAGATGAATTAGGTGCATTTATCCCCATAAATTCAATTGGTGTATGTTGAAATCAAATTCAAATGGTGCATTTATCACATTAACATTAACATCAACATTTTCATCACTTACATTGCTTGCATTTGATGTTGTACCTTGTCGTATTCTCCTCACGCACTCCCTTTGTCTTTCCTTTTCTATCTCTCATTGTTCAGTTGTTCCTCTTTTGTTCTTTCCCATTGTTCGTATTGAATGGACCCAACAAATAATATCATGAACATAGAATAGCATGTGAACATCAAATACAAAAAATAAGAATAAATTACCATTTTCTTGAAATGAGAACTTACAATGATAAAAAACATTAAAAATACAAATAAAAAACACAATTTTCAATCATTGCAAAGAAAAACATGCAAAAAAAGTGCAAACCTATCTATTTTTGGCGTAAAAAAATAGAAAAATAGTTGTGGGACCTCTAAACAACTTGTAATGATTATTTTAAGACCGTTGAACCAAACAAAGCTCCTAATTCCACATAACCCAATCGGGTTATGAGAACATAACGGATCTGTCTTCCTAATTACTCAGAACATGATCGGGTTATGAGAACATAACGACTCCATGCTCCTAGTTACTAAGAACCTGATTGGGTTCTGAAAAACTAAGAACAAAGGAGGAGAGAGAGAGAGAGAGATGGTGTAGAATTTGGTCTTTCATTTGAAATATTCTATTTATAGAGCAGTTAGTTTATCTGGAAGCCAAAACAGCTCAAATTGAATGTAATTTTGATTGGAAATAAGTCTGCAAATGTGATTCTGTTGATGATAGTTAGGAGGCGGCCATTAATCATGGGCTCACCAAAAAATTGGCCATTATTCAGTGCCCTCCTGGCATTGGAAAAACATTTACCGAGTTGCAAATTGTAAAGGATTTGTTTTATAAGATTTCAAATTCCTCTAATCTCATTCTCATAGTCTGCTTTACTAACAGAGCTCTGGATCAATTTTTGGAGGGAATATATGAATACGAGAAAAGTCTAGCAAGGTTAGGATCTAGAACTCAGAGCTCAACTCTTAGAAAATGTACTCTTGACCAGGGAAAAGAGAGCAATATCATATTATTTTCTTTGGTAAGAAACATTGAATTCCTAATTTGAATGTAAAAATATCAGAAAATATAGGATTTCTTAATATTCCAAACAAAACTTGTGTTTCCCTTTCCATGGCTAGAATTGGTCTGTATATCTTTTGAAATGCCAAGCTAGTCTTAGACAATTCCCCAGTGTGGAGTGATATCATAAAGAATTTTATAGATAATGGGTATGTTGGTAATGGAATACCACTATACTATCCTAAACATCCAGATGATGCTAGACATGTTGTTACCAAATGTCATGATTTAAGGAGGTGTAGCGATGGAAGTATGAGCTTTTGTACTAGGAAATGCAAATAAAAATTAATTTGTGGTCATCTTTGTCCCAGGAAATGTCATCATGGAGGACATGTGAGAATTGGATTTGCAAGGCCCGATGTATATGAAGAAGTTTGAGCTTTGTGTACATGTCATCAGGAAGGTCTATCATGCAACTTCCTATGACCCCTTTCGACATGTTGGAAGGTCTATGTGCATTTTATGATTCCTACTGCTTGAATTGTTACCAATTTGTGCCTCCTAAATACTATGAAGATTACCATACATGTCTTTTATATGAACTTCGCAGGGTGAAGGAAGAAAACAAAATACTTATGACAGAGGGTGAGAAACAATTTGGAATTACTGAAAATATGCAAGAAGAGATGAGATTATTGCGAGAATATGGGGAAAATCAACTTGGTCAAATTATCCAAGCCATGAGATAGAAAATTTCATCATTGCGTGTAGAGAGAGAGAACCAATTGGGGACAATTCAAAGAATGCAAAAAAATTGAAATCTTGCGTGCAGAGGAAGCGAAACAAAGTGAGAGTGCAGAAGAGGAGATTGGGTAACTTCAGAGAGAGAGAGAGAGAGAGAGAGAGAGAGAGAGAGAGAGAGTAAAATTTCACTCACTTGAAACACCTATGTACTAGGAGGGTATTAAATTGTAATAACTATGTAGGAAAGGTTGGAAGATTGTAGAAAAAATCATGGATGACCATTAAAAGAAGCAAAGGAAACCAATCGGCCATTTAAAAAAATTCATGGGCGACCATTGAAATAAGCTATTTTTCTGGAGGGAAGAGCAGAAAACTTTCACTAATTTGCAATGGCCTGAAGCGAAGGGAGCAACTCTACTTCCAGATGTATTTCACGTTGCCCATATATACAATTTGGTGAAGAAGGGTGTGCATTTTCTGATTCCTATTGCTTGAATTGTTACCAATTTGTGCCTCCTAAATACTGTGAAGATTACCATACATGTATTTTATACAAACTTCACGGGGTGAAGGAAGAAAACAAAATACTTATGGTAGAGGGTGAGAAATAATTTGGAATTACTGAAAATCTGCAAGAAGAGATGAGATTATTGCGAGAAGATGGGGAAAATAAACTTGGTCAAATTATCCAAGCCCTAAGACAACAAATTTCATCATTGCGTGTAGAGAGTGAGAAACAATTGGGAACAATTCAAAGAATGCAAAAAGAGATTAAAATCTTGCGTATAGAGGAAGCGAAATAGAGTGAGAGTGCAAAAGAGGAGATTAGGTTACTTCAGAAAATCTTAGGAAAAGCATTGGCTAATCTAGATGTCACACTCTGTGCTTCTAATGGTTTAACATTTCAAGTGCATTCTCTCATTGTTGTGAGCTCTCTCTCTCTCTCTCTCTCTCTCTCTCTAGTTATGGAGAATAAAATGAATAGTTTTTACTTCTTCAAAACTCGATCAAGTTTTGAAGTACTTTTTTCTTTTTAGAACCTGATCAGGTTTTTAAGTACTTTTGTCTTTTTACAATCCAATCGGGTTATTTGAAATTAAGAAAACCGATCATGTTATGGCTCGAGAAGAGGCTTGAAAAATGACCCAAAGGCTTGGAGGCTCATTTTCCCTTCATTTTTGTTCTTTTAGATGTTTTTTTATCTTGTAAGATGATTTCGTGACTTTATCTTCATCAGGTTTACAATTTGTCAACTGGGTAGCTTTATAATTTTCACCATAATCTCATACATCTTCTTATCTTTCTAACCATATAATTTTTTCTATTTTTGGACAACATTAGCATAGTAAACTTTAATTTTCTTTACGAGTGTCTTGATTGTACTCACAGGCATATGTCTACCATTTTTTTAATAAATTTTTAAATGCTTAATAAAATTACACATAAATTACATATTATTGTTCTACACTTGATTCTATACACTTTTAAAAAAAAAAATTTCATTTTCGATTATTTTGATGCAAGTTATGCCCAGCGCACGAACAGGTACCAAATTTTCAGGATGCAACCACTTAAAAAAATCACAAAAAAAAAGTACTCATCAGAAAATTATAAAAAAATACACCACTTCTAGATCTTACTCTTACCTATCATCCTACAAAAGGGATTTAAAAAATACTGAATATAACTATACCTTTTGTACCGCACACGGAAACAACTATGTTATTTTTTTCCAAAAAAATCAGGAACATGTTTTCGTGTGCACAAGGTTTGACCTTCTTAATATTATCGGGTTTTAAAAAACAATAGTGTTATAGAAACTAGATTTAGGGTAATACAATTTTTATTTTTTACACATCCTCTTATTTTGAGTGCATGACCCTCAAACTCCTGTTCCAAGTTCAAGTTTACCTGAGTTTAGAAAAAATGTGTCCACTTATACCCCCCTTTTTGGTCCACAACTTGGTGAACATACCCTCTTGTATTTTGTATCATTGTGTCAGTTGTAAAATTCTTGTTTTATTGTATTGTACTTTATATTTATTTTTATCATATACCCTGTGACTTGTGTAGTGGATTTTGTTTCATTATGATATCGGTTGTATCTAGGTTTCATTTATGAGATGATGTTATTGTTGTTCATTTGCATTATATGAAGATGTTATATTGTTTATTTTCTTTTAGTAGATTAGTTAAATTAAGTAATTCTATGTCATGTAACCCTCAGGATTTGTAATATGTAAATGAGTTTCATTATGAGTATGTATTGTCTTATGTTATATTGCTTCCGCATTGTTATTCCCTTTCAATTGTAACTCTTTAAAAAATAATTGTTCTAAAAACTTAGTAACATGTTTTAGGTTAATCTCTCTTGGGTTCCCTGGTGGGCCATTACATAGTGACTCTACCAAAGATCCTAATGAAGATGGGAAGATAGCTTCAGATCTATCAATATTTCCAACTAGCAAGCTGATTTGCAGCCATTACAACACTCCAGGTATTTTGATTTTCACAAGTCAAATTTTTTTCCATGAAAATCATTTGTAGAAAATGTTTCTCTATTAAGTGAGTTCAACACTAACAAAGGGAATGGTAGTAATTTTTCCACATGAGATATAAGTTTTAGATTTGAGTATTAAGTTGATGAAGTATGTTTGAGTTTTGCATTGTGATATCTTTAAAATTGTGATAGAAGAAAGAAAGAGGGAAGTGAATACATAAGAGGGATACTAATATGTATGGTTTTCTTGCATCCCTATGAGATATCAAGAATCAATATGAAAAATATGTATCTCTTGTCAAGTTATTGTATATTGTTCTCTATTGAAATATATAGACCATTAAGTTTGAATGGTATTCAAGGTTTCCCAACCCTTGTTCTTACTAAGGTTAGGAAATATTTACCAAAATTTAATGGAAAAAGATCAGAATCTGCATATCATCATTTTTAGGAATTTTATGATTTGATGGGAGATTTTGAAATAAGTCATGAAGATTTTTTCATGAATCTTTTTGTTTAATATTTGAAAGAAGATGCCAGAGATTGGTTTCCATATTTTATAGCATGTTCTATCTATTCATGGGATGAGTTAAGTGCAACTTTTATGGAACAATTTGGTGAAAGAGTTAATCTAAGTTTAGTGATAAAAGGATTCATGGATATGGAAGGGAAGAAAATGAGGCAGTCCCTTCTTTCAATCTTAGATTTGCAAGAACATTGGGTGATATTCCTAGAAACTACAGGCCAAATGATGCAGTATGTTTGGTTATTTACTTAGATGCATTTGATGAAGAAATGAGTTATTTTTTGAGAGATAAGGATCCTAAAACCTTTTATCATGCTTATAAGATAGCAATGGATATTGAAAATAGCTCAAAATATGGAATACCTAGGGGATACCTATCTGCGAGTTTTTTTTTTCCTGAGACACCAAATGCTAAAAAAGATGTGAATCAAGAAGTGAAGATCCATGTCAAAACATTTACATCCTGGCTGATCACAGTAACCATGTTATGAGATATGATTTAAAAAATATATGAGAGAATAGAACTTGTCCTAGATGGTGGTTATTCCTCATATAGATGAAGAAAAGGTTAGTGAGAAAATATGTGACATAGTTGATGCAAAGATGGAAATATTTTTAGATACCACATCATGTAGTAGAAATATTAGTTTTTCCAATAAGAAGACCACACAGAATGTCCACCTGCATCCTGTTAGGATTAAGTAATACTAAGGGGGGTGAATCAGTATTACAACAGTCTAGTGGTACCCTAAATTTTGAGAATTTAGAAGTCCCAATCCGTTATCAAGAAACAAGTTTCTCCATACTATAAAATCAAAGGAAGGAAGCTTTATGACACAAATAAATAGAACTAACTAATCGAAGCCTTCAAAAAATGCTGGAATTTCAACCTGTTACAAAGATGATGAAAATAGAGGATGATAATGGTCGAATTTTAAAAATCTAAAAATGTCCCAGTTCGGGAAATCAAATTTCCTATCTCCAGTAGAAGTATTATCTTTTCACGAGGTGTTTTGGATTTTCTACCAAAGCCAAATCTGAAAGTTAGGTAGCTTTTTTAGTTAGTTTATTGTTTTTTCAAAATAATTTGTAATAAGGATTGTGTCTTTTCACCCTAAAGAGGTGTGAAAGCCACTCACACACACACACACACACACACACACATACATAATGTAAAATGTAAACAGACAAGAGAATAAAAAAAGATAATACAGTTTCACATATTTGGATAGTTTTGGATCAATAACTGTAACAAGGACCTAGATGTACTATTTTTCCATAATCAAATAAAGATAAGTCCTTTTTATTTCATATGTGTGATTGTTTCATTATCATTTTACAATTAATCCCTTGGATAAATCAACAAAACTTCTTCAAAGTGATAGTTTGATGTGCACGTTTCCTGATCTGGTTAATATTATTTATTATCAGTTAGTTTTTTCATTTTGCATGGTTAAATTCTATTGATTGAGGCATCAGTCAATTGGTCTGTCATCTAAGAACTAGTATCCTTTTGAAATATCTCTGAACTTGTTCAAGTTTGTGTGTTTATTTCATAAAACCTCTGAAGTGCTAAGTTTTCTTGTAAAACTATCTCTGAGGTTGAACATAAGGTTGGTATGATTTTGACTCTATTTCCCATGATAGAATAAGGCACTGATCTAATCATTATTTGGATTATAGTTATTCAGTTCATTGTTTATAGTTTTGTGATATCATATCTATCTGTTCATTTCAAATTACATACACATTTACTAAAAATTCTTTCAAACTTAATGTATTTTAGTTTACAGTTCGTGATAATTGCTTTCAGTTAGATTTCTTTCAAGTTCCTTGCCATACTCAAGAGAGAAGGTTGAAGTTTTTCTTATCTACTATAAAAATCCTTGTAACTTGAAGGATAAGTCAAGGTATAGGCCTACCAGCCTTGGTTTTGCAGAGCCAAAATTGCAGAAGTTCCAACCTTGCCTTGGTTGTGACTTGTTAGTTGGACAAATCACTCGGGTTTCCCAGTATTGGATTGGCAAGTCCATAGGAAAATTCAATCTGTTGATTTGAGCACCAACAAATTGATGACTCTGCTGGGGATTTTTGTATTCTACCTAAAAGCTTTGGTGATATATTTAAGACTCTACTGGGAGAAAAGAACTCAAAAAATAGTAAGTATTTTCCTTCTGATAAGAAGGTGGCAACTCTATTTAATAAATTATGTCAGTTAGTGACTCTACTGAGGGAAAAGACTCAAAAGGAGATAAAAAGGTGGCGACCCTGTATCTTAGAAATTTTTAATTTCCCCACTGAGGGAGATAGCTTGGAAGGGATGAGTATTTATCATTTAATTATTAATAGAAGATCTATTACATAATGTTTAAAATTTTGTTCAAAAGGTTTTTGATTCCCGTTGATACCAGACCTTTGAATTTTAGAAAGTTTCAATGCAGTTCTAATGAGTTGTTTTCACAACTTTCACAAAGGGTTCCTGAATTTTATGGATATTATGATGAATCAGCTCTTGATCATTTGGATGATTTTCATATATTCCTTGATAATTATGAGGTCCATACAGAAGATGATGCCATGAAGTTGTTTGCATGGTCATTAAAAAATAATGCACAAGAAGAATATGAATAATTACCTACACAGTCCATCTCATCATGGAGACAGTTTGAGTAATGGTTTCTTTATATGTTTCATGATGCCAGTGGTGAAGAAGAAAACATGTGCTATGAACAGTATGAAGACCACAGTTTCAACATGGAAGAGGATCCTAGTATGTCTCCACTTGATGCATTTTTTAGCTTGGAGATATTTTAAGGGGAGTCTTTTGCACATTTGCTGATAAGAACGGTGAACATTCTTCGAGAAATACCTTCAAATATTATGCATTCACAAAAATAAATCATGAGAAAGGTCAAAAAATTGGGAATCACATCAGATGATCCTTCTGTAAAATTCCTTGCGCATATATTAGAAGAAGAAGATGAAGATAGAAAAATGGAGGCTTATGCTCAAATTGAACAAGGGCTTGTGCTTGATGATTATCTTGGTGAGGAAGATGAGTGCACTAGTCATATAGAAGATAAAGAAGCATCCATTCTTGAGAACCATAATAATACTTGTGATGACATGGAGGATAAAAATTTGGATTAGAATGAAGAAGAATCTGTATGTAGTGAGATTTGCATGGAAACATGTATCAATGACCATGATGATGAGGAATAAGATATTCTTAGTATAGAAGAAATCTCATATTTACTAGACATGGAATATCAAAAACATGTTGAGAAGAGTGGTCAAATGTTTTTCTCAATGCACCATGATAATAAATTTGATTGATCAGTACATACTTAGGGGGTACTAGATGAAGAAGATGATAAATTTTAGGAATAAAATAATGGAGATGAAATAGAACAACATATAACTTATGAAAACAAAGAAGTTTTAGATGAAAGCTCTCATGGAGACATGCCAAAGTCCTCTATATCCTTGAATCCATTATTTGAAGAATAGTTTCTATGAAATCAAGTCCATCAACATCATGATAAAGATAGTGGGCCTAGTGATCATTTTTAATATGATGAAACTCAAAATATGTATGGGGAAGTGTATTGAGAAAGTGAGACATGCTTTATTTCATCCTATGAGCAGAAGTTATATCAAACACGTGAAGATGAGATGGAATCAAACAGACATAATGATGAGAATGTGTTGAAGATTAGTTATGAAAATTATCTGAGTATCCTATCTAATCAAATTATTGATAAGAAGGAAGTTCTTGAATGTGAGTTATCTCCAAATCATTTTTGTGAAGAGAAACATCTTGAGTATAGGGAAGATTGTGTACATAAAGGCATCCAAGAAGAAGAGCTTAACCTAGTTACTTGTAGGGTTGATCAAATGCCTTGGGATCTTCTATTTACAAGGACTATAGTGCACCTGCTAACTTTTCTAAGGGTAAACACAAGTCAAAGTGTGTTAATAAAGCAATGAATGTTGTCCACGAGAATGGTGGCATTGTATTCGGGAGAGCCAAAGTATTACATGATCAAAATTATGTGTTCAATAGAGGAAAGAAGCAATGTTCACTTTTTCGGGGGCCTAGAGCCACCCAATTTCACTTTGCATTAGATTAAGTGTGGATACTTGGTCTGCTTCTCCAGAGATAGTTGGAATCTTGCTATGCTCATAGGGAGCATACATCCCCAGAAAGAGCCACTGGTGGTACCCTAAATTTTGAGAATTTAGAAGTCCCAATCCATTATGAAGAAGCAAGTTTTTCCATACAAAAAAAATCAAAGGAAGGAAGCTTTATGACACAAATAAATAGAACTAACTAATCGAAGCACTCAGAAAATGCTAGAATTTTTACGAGCTACAAGATGCTGCAGAAAAAGGTTGACAATAGTAGAATTTTAAAAATCTAAAAATTACCCAATTTATGAAATCAAATTTCCTATCTCCAAAAGAAATATTAGCTTTTCAAAAGGTGTTTTGGATTTTTGACCAAAGCCAAATTCAAAATTTAGGTAGTTTTTTTTAGTTAGTTTATTGTTTTTTTCAAAATAATTTGTAATAAGGGTTGTGTCTTTTCACCCTAAAGAGGTGTGAAAGCCACTCAAACACATATATATACATAATGTAAAATGTAAAGAGACAAGACAATAAATAAAGATAATACAATTTCACATATTTAGATAGTTTTGGATCAACAACTATAACATGGACTTGGATGTACTAATTTTTTAGAATCAAATAAAGACAAGTCATTTTTATTTCATATGTATGATTGTTTCAATATCATTTTACAATTAGTCCCTTGCATAAATCAGCAGAACTTCTTCAAAGTGATAGTTTGTCGTGCATGTTTCTCGATCTGGTTCATAGTCTTTATTATTAGTTGGTTTTCTCATTTCGCATGGCTAAATTCTATTGATTAAGGCATCAATCAATTGATCTGTCATCTGAGAAGTAGTATCCTTTTGAAATATCTCTAAACTTTTTCAAGGTTGAGTGTTTATTTCATAACACCTTTGAAGTGATAATTTTTCTTGTAAAACTGTCTTTGAGGTTGAACATAAGGTTGGGATGATTTTGACTCTATTGCCTATGATAGAATAAGGAACTAATCTAATCATTATTTTGATTATAGTTATCCAGTTCATTGTCTATAGTTTTGTGATATCTTATCTATCTATTCATTTCAAATTGCATACACATTTACTAAACATTCTTTCAATTACTTAAAGTATTTCAGTTTACAGTTCATGTTATATTGCTTTTAGTTAGATTTGTTTCAAGTGCCTTGCCATACTTGAGAGAGAAGGTTGAAGTATTTCTTATCCGCTATAACAAGCCTTGTAACTTGAAGGATAAGTCAAGGGATAGGCCTACCAGCCATGGTTTTGCAGAGCCAAAATTTCAAGAGTTCCAACCTTTCCTTGGTTGTGACTTGTTAGTTGGCCAAATCACTTGGGTTTTCTAGCATTAGATTGGCAAGTCCATAGGAAATCTAATCTGTTGATTTGAGCTCCAACATAGTCTAAACATGAACTTAATAATTTTCAAATTAACCATATAATTACTGAAATGAAAATAACATAAGCACATAACACATAACGCATAACACCATGAATTGATGTGAAGAAAACTCTAGTCAAGGGAAAACCCCGGTGGGGATGGTACCCAAAAATATGTACTAAAAGTATTATGTCCTTGTTAGGAAACCTAGCCCAGTTAGGAGCTAAATATTACATAAGCACAATTCCTTGTTAGAGGAATACAAAACCCTGTTAAAGGTATACTGAGCACACTGCTCATACTATCAAAAATATAGTTCCGTTACAATTCATTCTCAGTAGTGAACAGTAGAAACATCATCTATGCTTAGATAATTCCATTTGTAGCTCACATCAACATTTTTATGAAATCACAATGCATCCATCTCATCCATTCCATCCATCCTTTATACCATATCATACTTCACTTTACAAAAAGCTCTTCATA
>MU225054.1:1849595-1864825 GCA_018584345.1 Thuja plicata
ATATATATATATTATTACATTATCCAGTCAGATCTGAAATACATTAAAAATATAATTAATACTTATGAAAAGAGTAAATAAAAATTCAGTGACCCTATACTACCAAATTATAGGTTATCCACAATCCCAATCAACTTAGCACATTTGGATTCCATGTCATACTCCCCCAATTATTGCAACTGTTCATCTGCCTTGTATCACTATTACTTTATCTTCGTATGTCTTCAAATATCTGTATCTCATTGTGATCAACACCAAAACTCAAGCAACCTTAACATAAGGTCATACGTACCCCAAAATATCCTTCCTAGTATCACATTTCTCCATTCACCATATACTAACTTCATTGTCCAAAATTGTACGACTATACTCTTATTTCTGTTTACTGCACTTAGTCATTTTGCAATCTGTATCTCCAAAATTGTAAAAAACTCCAAGAGATCATCAATACCAGATGTGTTTCCATAAATAAAAACCCTCAAGTGTCCCATAACACTCCAAAATGAATCACTTGCCAACAATCTCTCCCTTTGGCATTGATGGCAACACTTAGTGAAAAATGACTAAGTGTCAATACCAAAAAGATGTATGTGTATATATTTTACATATCTCTATTCTATAAATTTTCCATACATTTTTCATCCCTTCTCTTCTCCCCCTTTGACATCAATGGAAATGGTATACAAAAGTTTAGAACACATCAAAATTGTACCACTTCTTACTAGAAAATTTAGATCATCTTTAGTACATATCAGAAAGAGTTTTCCAAGATCTTCACTTCCTCTATCCAAGTCTTCACTAGTATCTGACTCACATGAATCAGCCCATTTAGTGCAAATGAAGATGTTATTATGCCTTTAGCTCAGTAGGCATATGTGTTGTAAGGTCCTACACCATCTTCTCCATGTCAGAGATATGAACCTCAAGAATTGATAGCTTAGGAATTATTAGAGACTTCATCATACCAAACCTTGCCATAACTCTCCCTCTTTCTGTATCTAGTACACTCAGTTTGTCTAATATCTTGGATGCCTCTCTATCTAGCTCCTATATAGATTATGAGGAGGTCTCACAAGTGTCCATCATATTGTCCAAAGTTATTCTATCCTTCGCTACTATATCCTCAATATTATTGAGATGTTTGATAGGGTTCATACAGTAAATGTATAACTGTATTCCATGTGTGACACAAATTTTAGCCTCAGATGTAGTCTTGTTTAGTATGCCCAAGTCCCATGAAATATACTTGCACAATTATTCTAATTTATTTGTGAGATATTTCTTCTCAACCTTCTCTTCACTTATCTTCTCTAATGACTCATAGTGACTGTCAAAGTCATCTAATGCCTTGTTCAAGTTCTCTGCATCATATTTTCCCTAAAAATTAAGAGGTGCTAGAAGGATTTTGTTGAAAGTATCAACTTCTCTTGTCATTACCTTGGTCTTCTTCTCTCCTTTCTACTCAGATATGTCTTTAGCCTTAGCAAATGTGATGTAGGATAACTTCATCATCTCATCCACATCCATGTTCTCAATGTTGGTGCTCAAATTCTTGTCTCCACTTGCCAAACATAAGGGTGAAGAATTAGATGTAAGAGTTTCCTATTTCACTTCAAATTTATTCACTTTTTTCATCTTTGTTTTATTTTGGATTTTCTTTCTCTGTCAAATCCTTGTCATTGTTTCCTTCAATATTTATATCCTACTTGAAGGGGTCATTCACATCCTGTGAAGTGTCCAACGACACAGGCACACCAGAAACAAATAAATTTGGGTGCTTTACAGTGCTCACATATTAACTAGTATCTTCGCTTATTGATTTATCAAGATTTACTTTAGCCTTCCTTGATGATTCACATTTCTCAATAGATTTGGGCTTAGAAGCTTTAGGTGGTGAGGGATTCTTAGTTTCAGTTCCCATCAAGAGCTTTTCCACAGCTCTCTATGTCTCCTCAATTAATTCATCATATCTTCTTCCCATTATCTTTACTAATATTGTCTTGGTTCTCAGTAAGGGTTTTAGGTCATTCAATATTCTCTCCATCTCCTTAACAGACACAAGTAACACATGTCTTTAATTTTTTGTTCTCTAATTACTTCATCTTCTTTATGTGCTAATTGTTTCCTCAAATCCAATTTCTCATATAAATCTTCAGGTATACTACCTCCAATTTCTAACAAATTCTTCTTAAAAATGAGCAAATGGTTAATTACTTGTATTCAATTAGAATTTTGTCAGATGCCTTGTACATTTCATATTATTTAGCCAAAGAAACAAGATTCGCTTGCTCAATTATCCTCTTTTCCAGCATTTTCATGTTTGGCTTCCAGAGTTGTCTCATATTCGTTTCCTTTTCTTCAAATTTCTTCTCTTCTCCTTCTGTCATTTGTTTCTTAGGAGGTGAGTCTAGTTTAGTGGACCTTGTGTTTCTTCCAGGAAATATCTTTGTTTTCTCTTTCTATGATGTTTTCTATGGTGGTGTAGATACATCAATCACAGTAGAAGGTGGACTGATTACCTTCATATCTTCTAGAGGTGGAAGGGCTACAAGAGAAGTGCTTATCAACCTAGAAGCTCTCTCTATCATCTTCCTTATAACCTCTTTCATTTGTTCTTTTGATATACCAGCCTTGGCTACTAATTCATCTACTACATTCTCCACTCTCCTTTTTATCTAAGCTCTAATCTTTTCCTCCCTAATCTTCACAGAATTTTCTTCATAAGTACCCCATCTTTCTTTGAATGAATCAAATTTTGATGATAGTATGTGTTCCACTTGCATAATAAAAAATTTAGAACTAACCTCATATCCCTGGGGATAGCACCACTTCTTTCTAGGTTGAATTTCCTCAAAGCAAACACAATCAGTTTCAACCATGAAACATATTGAGGCCTTGTATTTCTCTACCACTACCTCAAGAGTCCTCTCACTTACCTCCATCTCTCTCTACAAGATTTTGATCATAGAAAGAAATTCACCATCTACCCATGTGCTATTATATCTCCTATAACTCTAAGAAATCTGAATACTAGTAGGCACACTGTCCTTCCAAGCTCTAGGGTGGATACTAGGAAATTTGTGAAAAATATGGATGTACATATGTGTCAACAAATATCCAAATCTAAATCCCTTTGACTTATCTTTCTTGATTTTCCTCACATTATCCAAGAATTATTGTGAAAGTACTTTGCAAAGGTTATACTTGATATTTTCCTTAACTATTTTGTAAGCCATAAAGATTACTCTTGCTGATACGAAGTTAAGTCGACTGCTATAATGAAGTTTATAGCCTTAAATAATTGTAATAAATCTGACATCTTGCTGAAATATATCATTTAATTTCATTTCTCTTTTGTCCCATTGTGAACGAATTAGGGTTTCCACCATTTTCTTAGTGTTCCTTTTTGCAACAGGTATTACACCAGTGTTATCCAAACCTGTTATAGCATAAATTAGGTCACTGCAAATCTTCACAGGATGATCTCCAAGCCAAATAAACTGGCCGTGAACTCTGCTCAGAATGATCTTGATCCATTCTTCTTCTTCAAACTCATGAAGTTGGATTACCTTCATGATAATTAGGTTATTAAGATGTGCACACTCATCTTTCATCTTTCCATCTTCTCTAATCATGTCTTCCATCTCATTAGCAATCTCATTGCCTCCCAAAGATTCATACTTATAGTGGATGTAAGCCCTAATATCTTTGACATGTAGAATGCCATAGGATATTTGTGAAAATGCACCTTCAAGATCATTCTCAATTAATTTTTAAGGGTGTTTATTAAACTTATATCCAGGTATTTCAGCAACATCAAAAATATCAGAGTATCCATAACCAAAGCTTCAAAATCGATCTAAATACCTCTTATCTTCTGAAATGTGAGTTATTGCTTTGATCTAACTCTCAACACACTTGTTTCAATTCTTCTTCTATTCTAGACTCTAATCTCCTCAGGCTTTGCTCTTCAAATGATGTCCAAACATATTCTTTCTATTAAACTTATACTTCACTGAGATATGAAATGACACATTTCCTAATAAACTCATTTTTGCACATAATTTGGTCGAATAACCATCTGGCGATCACAGTATATAGACTTGTAAATCCATGTGATCATAAATATGTGTTCCAAAAAATTTCTACATACTTTCCCTAATCTCACAAGAGCTTACTCCTCATATTTACGGGCTGGATAGATTTATGATGTTTTCTTCCAATGCTCCCCCTAAGGCCATGCTTGGCCATCTAGGTTGATGTAGCAATGTTAGCATCAGGAAAAGACTCAATATCATCTATTGATTCTTCTTGAACCTTTTCCTTACTAGAATCCTTTATCTTCCATACCTTATTACTGTTGATATCTCCTACTTTTCTTAAACAACTGTTAAATTCACTCATGTACTCTACAAGAATCTTACTAGCATCACAAATATTCTTTTTTATAACCATAGGAGGTGATCCTCTTCTATTTTCAATTCCATTGTACCTACAAAACTTAGCTATATGTCCTGGATTGTTACATTTGTAGCATGTAGGAGGTGATCTATTCTGATTAACCTGCAACTTACAATACCTTACGATGTGCCCAAGGTTATTGCATTTGTAACATGTGATCTTGGCTGCTGTCTCTTCCTTAATGTAATCTTGTCTAAATCATGATTGATCATGTTTCCTACATTCTACTTTCTTATGTCCATATGCATGATAATTGTTATAATAGTCATTAAAGGATTTGAAAGGGGCTTTACCTCTGCAATCTCTCTTCATGTGTCCAACCTTGTTATATCCAAAACATCTACCTCTGAAAGGTCTGATCCATTCTTTAGGTTCTTCAAGAATGGATCTTTCTTCATCAGTCTTTAGTTCATATTTTTCTTCCTGATTCTTTGAACATTCAAATTCATTGAGGCCAACTCCATTCATGTCTCCTTTATGTTTTTGTTTATCTCTCTATTCATTGATCAAGTCACTACTCATGTGAAGTCTCTCAATATATTTCTTTGCCTCAATAATTTCTCCTTTTATGATCTGATTATATTTCTCTAATTATAGGTACTTGTTCTTGTAGTGATCAAGTTCAATCTTCATTTTTCCCATCTGAATATTATCATCCTTTAAGGTTTCTTCAAAAAAAATTTAGCATCCTTTTCATGATGAATATCTTTAGCCATCTGTAGTGAATTAGTTTCATGATTAAGGTTCAAAGAATCTTTCTCTTATTCAAGTTGTTTTATCTGACATGAAGTATCATTGTCTGAATCCTCTTTTATCTTAGCCATAAGATCTTGTCTCTGACTTCTAGAAATTTCAAGTTTTTCTTTTAGTTTCTTAATGAATCCCTCTTCTCTTTTCAATTTGAATTTCAAGTCACCATTCTCTACTTTAGCTTTGTCAACATCTTCAAGTGCTTCTTCAAAATTTTCCTCCAAACTTTTAGAATCCATCTCAATCTCCCTTAAGCTGTTAAAATTTCTCTCCAAGGGCCAAAAGCTCTGATACCAATTGTTAGGATTAAGTAATACTGAGAGGGGGGGGGGGGTGAATTAGTATTGCAACACTCTAAACATGAACTTAATAATTTCCAACTTAACCCTATAATTACTGAAATGAAAAGAACATAAGCACATAACACATAACTCATAACACCATGAATTGTTGTCGAGGAAACCCTGGCCAAGGGAAAACCCTAGTGGGGATGGTACCCACAAATATGTATTGAGAATATTGAGTCCCTGTTAGGATACCTAACCCTATTAGGAGATGAATATTACATTAGCACATTTCCTTGTTAGAGAAATACAAAACCCTGTTAAAGGTATACTGAGCACACTTCTTATATAGTCAGAAATATAGTTCTATTACAATAAATTATCAATAGTTAATAATATAATCAACATTTGTAGCTAATTATAAATATGCTTATATAGTTCCATTTGTAGCTCGCATCAACATTTGTCTGACATCATAATGCATCCATCTCATCCATTCCATCTATCCTTCATACCATATCATACTTCGTTGTACAAAAAGCTCTTCATATATATATATATATATATATATATATACATTACCAAGTCGGCTCTCAAATACATTACAAAATAGAATTCATACTTATGAAAAGAGTAAATACAAAGTTAACACCCTTATACTACCAAAGTATAGGTTATCCAAAATCCCAATCCAACTTAGCATGTTTGGATTCCATGTGATACTCCCTCAATCATCGTGACTGTTCATCTACCATGTATCACTGTTACTATATCTTCGCATGTCTTCAACTATCTATATCTCACTATGATAAACATCAAAACTCAAGAGAACTTAATAGAAGGTCATACATACCCCAAAATATCCTTTCCTAAGCTCACATATCTCCATTCATCATATACTAATTTCTCTTTCAAAAACTGTAATGCTATACTCTGTATTTTTGTTTACTGTACTTAGTCATTTTGCAATCTGTATCCTGAAAACTATAAACATCTCCAAGAAATCATCTATACCAGATGTGTTTCCATAAATAAAAACCCTCAAGTATCCCATAACATTCCAAAATGAGTCAATTTCTAAAATATTCATATAATTTAAATGAATCTAGTAGTTTGTAAGAAACAAGAGCTGGAAAGTTATACATCTGTTGAAGAAAATACTGGTATGCAGGACTTTGATGACATTGACTCATTCTCTAGTAAATTAGTTATGTCTTATGTTGAGAGATTGAATAGTATGATGCAACCATTTATGGTTGATAGTTCTATTGAATTAGATAAATATTCTGATCATACTACTTCAGATTATGAGGGTATGCCAAAAGATTCAAGTATGTGTGTTGATAAATCACTAGATGAAATAAAGGACAATTTTAGTTGTTGTCAGTTCATGGTTGTTTGGAGTTATGATTATGATGGGGAATCCTCTTGTGATTTTTCAGAGTGTGATGATGTTAAGGAAGATTCAAGTTTCTGTGTGGACGAGACAAAGATGTTTCCCTTAGAAATTAGCATTTGAAAAAATCCTTTATTTGATGAAATTTCTTTTTTATCAGATAGTGTTAATAGTGATCCTAAATGGTGTAGAAATAATCCACTCTTTATTGAGAATTGTGATGAACACCTTAAGGGTAGTGCTTATAAATGTTTTACATTAGAAGTGGATGTTGTAGATGAGCTTGAGTATCATGTTGCACCCTGTGTGTGTATTTTGTGGATCTGCTAGCTACAACACAACACTTCAATAAGTCATTCTATTAGTGAAATAACATGAAAAATAGGAGTTAGAATGCATATCAATCAATAAAGCCGACCTATTGCTTCCTATCTAAGAAGAGTTTGAAGAATTATACAATTTTCCCTCAAATTATGCATTAATCAGTGACATATACATGCTTAGAATGGAAGATTTGAAAGATTTAATCTAAAATGCTCAAATAATGTTCATTTTAAAGATCCAAATGAAAGATTATAACAATTTCTAAGAAAGATGAGCTAAAATGCATTAAGATATCTAAGAATATGTGAAACATAAGTTTACTTTTCAATTCACAAAATTATGGGCCCATTGAGCTTAAAATTCATTCTCTTTATAGAAGAATTTGAGGAATGAGAGTTTACGATTGAAAGTGGAAGAGAGGTGGAGATTGAATCTTTGGTGATCCATGTGACGTGATCCAAGTGATTTAACTCTTATTGGCTAGGGAATTGACTTTCCATTTTGCAAATATGGAGTTGTAATTAGGATTTATTTAATTCCTTTTTATTAATTACTTTAGCCATGTATTTGATTTGTTTTTTATTTAATTGAATTTATTTGATTTAATTGGCTACGTCAATTAATTTAATTTAGTGATAAGATCACTTATGAGATTAAATTTGATTTAAATGAATTATGCCAATAATTTGAAGAATTGCCTTGACATAATTAGGGGTATGATCACACTTAGGGAAAATAGGGTCTATGGTCAAAGTAGACCAAATTAGGCTGGTTACATTTGACCCTCTTTGAATTGATGTGCGACCAACGTATTGAGTCAAAGAAAGTTTGATGTTGACTCCAGAAAGTTTGAGAATTCTATATTTGATTGAACAAAATGTTTGATGAGATCAGTCTCGCACTTGATTGAACTAAGAATAATAGTATTGACTTTAAACTTGATCGAACAAAGGTCAATAAGCAAAGATCTTAAAAATACCAATTCTAAACTTGAACAAACAAGAATTGATAATACTGACTCTGAACTTGATCGAACAAAAGTTAGTACAAAGCTGCCAGGAGCTTAATAAGAATCTGAGAAAATGTAGACATAAGATATCCAGATTTTGAGAAGTGAAACCTTCCATCCAACAGTTTTGACTTCATCGAGGAAACTCTCATGCCCCTAGTCTTTTGATAACTAAGTTGTTTTAATGCTTTTTGAGCAAGAATTTGATTGATTTAAGTGTGATCATGCCCCCTTGGGAATGAAATCAAAGGAAAAAGAATAAAATCCCTCTGTAGAATGATATATCACTTCTACTAATCAATTAAATTGAGAAACAATCAACTAGAAGAAGTGGAGAAATGAAGGTGTGTTAAGAGGAAACACTTTTTTTACCAAGTTAACCACATTTAAAATGTGAGTTTTGAGTCTGATAAAATGATGTCGGATGAAGATTTTGATGAATGATGTGCAATTTGATGATATAGAACCTAGAAAATTGATTGCATAAAGCCTATGAATAATTTTTGGAACATATGGAGCAATTCTGCATTTTTGGTGACTATCATAAATTTTTTACTCTGTTGTGTAAAACATTGTCTATGCACTTGATTTCATTCCCGATTGATCAGAAAAGAACAAAATTGAGTTTCAATAGTTTGGGGAGAGTTTCGAAGCTCCTAAATAGCTCAAAAAGTCAAATATATATCCCAAAATTCACTTTTTACCCATTCATTTTCACTTTCCTCTTTAGTAAATTTAGAGCTCTGTAGAGAAGATGTTGGTCCCCATGGAGAAGCATCAATTCAAGCTCACCTGTCGACATCAGCATCCAGCTGTCTACCCACCACTGGTAAGTACCTCAAAACCTACCTTTCCATATTTTTAGGTTTCACTTATATCCATTTTTGTAGTAGTTATAGCACTTTAAATGTTGCATCGCATCCTAGTTTTGGGATTGCTTCCGGTTGAACCTGCGTTGTATCCTATTTTTATCATAATTCCCGTGTCATATCCCGTAAATTTGGGATCGCACCTTGTTTTTAATTTGTCATCGCATGTGGTAGGTGTAGAAAGGGGTTTGAATTTCGTCATGTCCTCATAAAATAGGATCGCACCCCACAACCTGCGTCATATCTTGTCAAAACAGGATCATTTCTCAGATGCCCCATCGCATCCTGGAAATTGCAGATCGTATCCCGTAAAAAGGATCACACCCCATATAAATAGAGTCATTTATTGTTTTAGAGTTATTTTTCTTCCAATTGTAACTGTTTCTCTCCTAATGATCAAAAACACATAGCTGATAACTTTTCTGCATAGTTGCCTTAGTTAGAATGTTGATTTGAAAATGTATTTGTTGTCTGTTCACAAGTTAATTTTGAGGTTGTTTCTTTCTTAGGACTATACTCAATTCATGTCATTGCATTATCCCAATCTCTAATAGGTGATTAGGTAGAGATTGTTTCCTGGGTAGGATTAGCTGTACTTAGAGATTTACCTAATATTAGGGTGAATTGGGGGTTGTTGACTGAGCTTGCTGAGAGATGGAATTTGGAGCACAACACCTTTCATCTCCTGACTGATGAGATCACGGTCACACCTAAGGCTATGTGGCGCATTCTATGGGTTCTAGTGATGGGTTGAGAGGTTCAGTTTGTGTCTAGTTCTGCTATAGCCATTGCATTGGATCAGAGGTTCTTTGCAGATGATTCCATAGTTCGCTGGTACCTAACCTGGGATTATATGTACGATCATTATGATTGTCTACCTATATACTTAGCTATATTTATTAGAGGAATTCTCATGCCGAACAGAGGACAACATGGTTTCATGTGTGGCTAGGTTGATATGCTAGAGAAGATGGTAGGATCTTCCCACAGATTTGCATGGGGTAGATGTATTTTGGCACACACTTATTGAGAGCTTCATGAGATTGTCTATCAATATTCCCATAGCATGGCTATAGGGATTCTTGTTTTATAGATCTGGGCTTGGGAGCATATCCCTGTGACATGACCAATAGTAGATAGGCAGTGCACAGACCAATAGCCTTATGTATATATGTACTCTGGATGGATTCAACACCCCCATTTGGGCAAGGTAAAGTATTTGCGCTGATTATTTGATGACATGAGTGCTGTGATATGGTGACCATACCTTGATTGTGAGGAATGGGCCTCAGAGAGGTGGAAGATGCCATATTTTTTTCAGAGTAGGTACTTGATTGGGCAAACTAGATACATTGTAGAGCACTTCTTGGTTACATGAGTTCTGAGACAGTGTGGCCGCATATAGGGTAGATGTCAGGACATGTCAATTTATGCTCGGATCTATGATGAGGAGCCATAGTGGGGAGCCATATTGGTTTATGAGACTGCTCAGTGTGAGATCAGTGAGATGGTTGTAGTTGGTTGGGACATGCTTCCCGATGTTTAAGATGCAAGTTTTTCTGATGGGTATTTGGCACAGATGCTACAATATCCATTCCCATAGTTCACAACTCCTGAGGAGATATCCCCTCGCTTAGAGGAACCCTTAGAATATGACCCAGCTGATGATAGACCTGTCAGAGGTAGAGGTGGAGCCCAGTGAGAATGGAGAGATGGGGGGAGAGCTTATAGGAGAGATGGTAGGTGCCCTCCTCCAGACAAAGGTCATGGTTTGGATGATCAGGATGATGATGGAGATGATAGGGGTGGTGGTATAATGGGTGGGAGCAGAGAGGGTACCAATGGAAGATGGACTCACCTTAGGTTTTTGGATCCATAGAGAGATCCAGGTCCATTACTGACTAGAGAGTAGTAGAGACAACAACAAAGACAACAGGAGAGACCCATAGGATAGAGACCTACTAGACAGGATATAGGTAGAGGTTCTGGTAGAGATGGTGATGCATTATCATAGTGTGAGCATGAGCATGAGAAGCTCAGATATAGGATCACTACATTAGAGGCTTTACTAACAGATAAAGATACATAGCTTGAGTGATTGAGAGATGAGAGAGATACACAGGCTCATACTACTACACACTAGGGTTAGAGAGTTGCATATTATTTTTCTTTGTATCATGTTGCAGATCTAGAGGGATAAAGAGATCCTTATTCTTGTATTATACAATATTTTGAGGGGGAGATGCCTCCACAAACTCCTTTTGTACCACCTCCTCCTCCTCCTTCAGATCAAGGAGAGGGTGGTAGTCAGACTTGATTCTATACTTGTGACATTTTGAGTCATTTTGTATATATTGATCCTGTGGCGATCATTCATTGTATTGTATACCCTTGATACTTGTATATCTGATATTTTGATACTCTTTTGTAGATGTTCCACATTTTTTTATCTATTGAATCAGTGATGTATCTAAGATAGCTATTCCTGATCATGATATGTTCATGGATTCTCTTTCTTTTGATAGATGTTTAGATTGATGCACATGTGATTATGTTCTTGGTCTCTTGATGAGTTTAGAATAAATATATGTGATGACATCATTTATGCTCTTTGATTTATTACTGATATATAAATGTGGTTTAAATGATGCTAAGTGAATATGCAAATGTATGTTTTTGAGATTTTCTTTATGCAAAATAAATGTATGGATGCACTTAGGATGTAGAAATAAATGCAATGATTGAATGCTTTGTTTTTGTATTTTCTCTTTCTCATTTATGAATGCAGAATGTATGTCATGAATATGAAATGACATTAATATCAATAATATAGATTATGTAATTAACTTGGATGTCAGATGAATCAAGAAATAATTTTGAGCTCAAGTACTTATGTTGTTCTTTAAAATGAATCGTGCAAGCTCTAAATGCAGACTCTTAGGACTATCACTGATTTGTATACATTATAGCATTTTTAACATCATTGGGCATTTTTTTAATGGACATCATCATATAGTACAACTATCACTAATACCCACTCATATCATGAAAGTATGAATACTATGTGTATTTGATGCAATGTTAGAAATAAACCTAAGCGTCAAGGCATAGAAGCTAGGATGACAAGTTAGTTATCTCCTTTTACTATTAAGAATCAGGTTTTATTCAAGTTTAATATAAGATATGTGACCCGTAATGATCTTCAAAATTCATATCCTTGGATACATAATGTTTCATACACCATACTGAGAATCATATTTAGAAAATAGAAAAGTAATTGGTTCAAACTCACCGTAGTTTACACATAACAAGGATCAATATATATGTGGTTATTCACTCATGTTGGAAACCCTTACAATAAAAATCCAAGTTAGGTGAAATTTATAGGATCATTGAAACAATCACCATATGCAGAAAATCAAGAAAACACTATGCCCCATGTCCTTGCGACTCTTTGTCTTTGAATATACATCATGGATTAACTCAGAAGATATAACAATCGCCAATTGGTAATCAATCAAAGAAAATTTATAACATCTTAGATGCCCCTAGTGTGAAACATCATGGGAACATAAAATATTCGTAATCAAACCAAGATCAGGCTATGTGGTTAAGTAGTATTGAGAAATACTGCGGATTCATTTTTCAAGTGCAATAGAATTCATCAATTAGCATTTGGAATTAAGCAAACATGTGTCTCATGTCTAAGTGTATGAGATTAATTTTGTCACGAATTGCAATCCAATGTAGTGTTTAGGAACACTGGTTGATTAAAGTGATAAGAAACACTAGTAAGTTTAAACTTTTTGATTAAAGTGTTGAGAAACACTAGTATGATGTTTGTTATAGGTAAGTGGTGTTGAAGAAACACCTTTATTTATGATAGTGATGTTTGTGATGCAAGTATTGAGAAATACTATTTTGAGAGGCAAACCATCCTAGATAGGAGCCTAGGACAACCTAGAAAACACAAACTAACATGCTAGCAAAGATGCCTCCAGTGCAGAATGACTATTCCTAAGATGCAAATGCAGACAAATCCCAGGCAAGGATAGGACATTTGTAAGAAATCAGAGTCAACTAGTAGCACAAGTGAGATTACGAAGGATTGGTATCATCAATGTATTAATAGATGGAGCACAAATTACAAGTGATTCCTATTTTCTAGGTCTTCACCACTCGGCAAAGCTTTTTATTTTTGCTACCAAGATGCCTGTTTGCCAGGTTTTTGTCAAGGCACTTTTCTCTTTTTCAAATTTTTTCAGTCTTTTCTCTCTTTTTTCATTTTTTTATATAGTATCAAGGCACCTGTTTGCTAGGTTTTCACCAAGGATACCCTTTTTTAGGACATTTTCCACTATTTTTGGATTTCTTCAGTATCAATTTTTTTATTTTTTTTGTATTTTCTGAGAATTTTCATTGCATGGGCTCTGTCAGCCAGTATCAAGCATAGCACCACTTCAAATTTAGAGTATTAATGGAATCAGGAAGAACATCTCCCTTAGGTGTAGCTAACTAATGCACTCCAGTCCCAAAAGTTTCAGTAATGACATAAGGCCCTAGCCAGTTGGGTTTAAACTTTCCTTTTTGTTCTTTGTTTGGCTGGTTCTTAGTATTCTCTTTTAGAACAAGATCCCCCACTTGAAATTGTCATGGTTTAACCTTTTTATTGTACCCTTTTGACATTTGTTTTTGGTATAGTTTAAGATGATCAAACTCTTTTTGTCTACGCTCATCAAGAAGTTCTAGTGCATTAATCCTATCAATGTGGTATTGTTCATCAGTAACAAGAGCTTGGAGAGATATCTGAAAAAATGGAATTTATACTTCAATAAGAAACACTACTTCTGCGCCATAGACTAGAGAAAATGGAATGGCTCCAGTTGATGTTCTAATACTTGTTCTGTAGGCCCATAGTGCTATATTTAGTTGCAAATGCCAGTCTCTGCCAGATTTACTTACAATTCTGTGTAAGTTTTTCAGAATGTTTTTGTTTGATGCCTCAGCTTGTCCATTACCTTGAGTATAATAGATTCAAGAATAATGTTGAGTAATGTGAAATTGTGTGCAAAGGTCTTTGATGTCTTGGTTTTTAAACTAAGCCCCATTGTTTTTTACAATAGAAGAGGGTATCCCATACCTACAAATAATGTAGTTCAAGATGAACATAGCCATCTGTTTGCCAATGGATTTGATTAGCGGTATAGCCTCAACCCACTTAGTGAAATACTCAGTGTCCGTAATGATGTACTTGTGTCCACTTAATGAATTAGGAAAATTTTGTCCAACCAAATCAAAGGCCCATTGTTGAAATGGCCAATGTGTTATAAATAGTATGAGTTCTCTAGCAGAAGCATGGTTGATATTTCCATGTGTTTGACATTTGTGACATGTTTTTGAAAATAGAACAACATATTTTTCCATCATGGGCCAGTAATAGCCAACTCTTAGTAGTTTTTTAGCTAGTGAAAATCCATTTGAGTGTGATCCACATACACCTTCGTGAACCTCTTTTAATGCACAATCTAACTCTTCTTGTTCTAAAAACCTAAGAAGTGTCTTGTCAAGACCTCATCTATATAAGTTATTAGTAATGAGGACATAACACAATGCTATCCTAATTAAGGCTCATTTTCCATTCCTTGATAGGTGATGGGGAGGTCACCTAACTCTCTGAAATTCCTACTCTCTTCTAGGAATCTCACTTGGAATCCTATTCAATTCAGGACTCTCTAGATTCACCCTTGAGTCTCTTAGGGCTACTCTCAGACCCTAACCAGAAGGACTATTCTGTTCCCTCTATCCTAGGTTCCCTACCCACCGAAATGTTTTACTCCTCACTGTCTCTTACTCTTCATGACTGAATTCCCTATACTCATGCACCTTCTTACTTATCTATCTCATCTACAAGTCTCTCTAGCCGGACCATAGGCTCGCCTAGGACTTGTTTGCCAACTTGACTAGCTTCTCAACTAACACAAATATAGAAACAAACATAATGTACAAGGTAGATGCTTCTTGACTGTCACAATCCATTTAGCAGATTATCAGAGTCAAGAAGCACCCATATTATCGAACAGAAACAAAACAACACTTTACAGAAGTCTGATCAGAATAACAGAACACACAAAGTACAG
>MU225054.1:1874792-1896805 GCA_018584345.1 Thuja plicata
TTTTGGATTTGATTGTGTGTGTTTTTTAGCATCATTGTTTTAGATCACTCTGTAATCCATCATCAGGATGAGAAAGTGCAGGATGTATGCAAAATGTCAAATTATAGGCAAGGCATGCGAACTGTTTTATAGAACGCCTAAAAAAATTTTGACCAATCATTGGTCAAAATTTCCACCAATGATTGGTCGAAATTTCTGACCAACCATTGGTCGAAGTTTCCACCAATGATTGGTTGAAATTTCAATGAAACCCCAGTACAAATAGCACAAACAACATGCACAAGTTCTGACCAATAGCTCGTGGAACTTTCGACCAACTATTGGATGAAATTTCGACCCACAGGAAGATGGTCGAAATTTTGACACCAAAATTTTTGACCAATTTGTTGGTCCAAATTTTGACCAACTTGAGTTGAAATTTTGACCAATATTGGTCGAAAATTGGGGTCAAATGTACTAGTGATCTTTAGGACATGTTTTTTTTAAGTCTATGAAGTATGTGCAAATCCTAATAGATTTATATATTTTAGATACTGGTACCACATTACAAATCCATCCTATGTAAGCGATGACTCTTATGAATCCAGCTTTCAATAATTTTTCCAGCTCTGCTTTCACCTACAATGTAACATCAGGATGCATCTTTATAAATTTATGTTCATGGGTTTAATCACAAGAACTATAGATAAATGATGCATTATAAACTCAGGATAAAGTCCAGGCATATCCATGTAAGACTATGCAAAATTTATCTTTTTCTCTTTCAGAAACTCAGTGAATTGTATCTTCTCCTCTTCTAATAAGGACTGTGCTAAGTGAACAAATTGAGGAACTTCTGTTGTTCCCAAGTTAACCAGTTGTGTAGCTTCTACCAAAACCAAATATCTTTCTTGAAAGTGTTCAGGGAGGATATCAAGAATCTCATCTTTTGGCGCCTCTAGGAGGTTTTCACCTTTAGATACATCTTTTATTTTTACTTTTTTAGAATTTTATACTGCCACAATGTGTTTTTCACCCTCAGTTCTTTGTTTCTTTTTATTTTTCAATTTGTGACTAAGAAACTTGATATCCTCCTTTGACATTTTTAGGCTCCTTGTGTTGGTGGAAGAAGGGTAGGGTTCACAAGCATTTAGATAACAGGCCAAAGTGTAGTCATTAGAGAATTTCATGATAGGATTAGGATCTGAATTAGTCCAATCAATAAGGTCAGGGTTTATCAAGGATAATGATTCATAGTTTGGTAAGGACAGCACCGTGTCAGCGTCACAACTATTAACTGACAAGACACATTTTGTTAAGTCAACTTCTACAATGTTTAAATCATTAAGAGTTAAATCATCATTAATAGGTTCATTGGTAGTAATATGCAAACGTAACTCTAGTGACTCATCAGTTGAGATTTCTTCTTCTTCTCTCATCAAGATAGAGCTCATTTCTTGTAGTCTTAGGCTATCCTCTAGACCTAGTAAAACACCAGATTCCTCATCAAAAATCCTAGGTAGTGGTATCTCATCTGATTCTGGAACAACAGTAGTGTTAGGGGAAGAGTTATAACTCTCTCCTCTTTCCAATATTGGTGAAATTTTTTGAATCACATCTACCTCAATATCCATAGTAGCATTTGACAGGTTATCCCATTAATAGTCATGTGATTCTATTATTTCATCATCTGATCTATTTAGAAACTCACCAATAGTTACCTGATGTACCCTATTAGTCACTTATAGATCAATGTGAGGTAAATCTAGGACATGTGAAATTGTGACTAACTGCCTCTAGTTAGGATGTAAATATTTTTGTTGGAGATTTCTTTAGGAGTTTCTTCTATCAATGGGACTTCTAGAGAGTCTTCTATTGTTTTCTCTACTTTTGGAATAGTAGCTTATGTCAATAAAGGAACATGAGTCTCTTGTTGTGCTAAAAAAGTAGGTACATATATTTCTCCTTGATATTCTGGATACTCTGTACCAATATGCAATAATGTCTCATAGGTCCATGGTTCAAGCCTAATTTTTTTCTTCTTCATCATCACTTCCTTCATCAAAGATTAGACCATCTCTTGAAGTAGAGTTTTCAGATTTGTTATTGAAACCTAATCCTATTTTATCTTTGGTATTTCTAAATTCCATGTGTATAGGTTCAACAAGTCCTTTTCTTTTATCTCCTAAAGGCCCCTTCTCTTTATATCCCATTTTTCTGAGAAGGTCATATCCTTTATCATACTTTTTTGGGGATATCTCCACATGTTTTACCTCATTTTCTTTCTGTTCTCCTTTATAGATCCAAGCCAAGCCAAGACTGCTTTTTCTTCTTTTTCATCCTCTTGAGAAGTAGAGGCTCTAACCATACCAATTTATTTGTGAATGTCTAGTTCTTTAGATGTAGTAGGTGTGAAAGATGAGGAAGGTTTCCCATAAGATCTTGGAGACACAAGAAGTTCTGTCAATGATGGAGTCATGTCTAGTTTGTATTCTCCCATGCTAGTTTCTTCAAGTTCTAATGTCTTTCCAAAGCTTCTCATCACCATGTCTTTAGTAGTTTTAGGTATGGATTCTTTTGGGACTTCCTTATTATGGGGAGCCATACTATCTGTTTTAACATTAGTGCAAGTGTAACTGACATCTGTTGGAATTGTTAATTCCACCATATTATGTGTGAATTTGATACATTGGTGGTAAGTAGATGGTACTTCTTGCATTTCATGAATCGAAGGTCTCCCTGATAGTACATTGTAGGCCAAGGGTAGATCTAGAACTTTACATATCACATTTCTTTCAACTGGTGTGAGACCTTGATATGATCTTTCTTCTTCATATTAAGCCTTTATAGTTATCTTACTTCTTGAATCAATGGTTTGTTCAGAAAAACCCAATTTATTTATTAGGTTGAGAGTACAAATGTTCAACCCTGCGCCTCCATCTATCAATAAATGTTTGACATGGGATTTGTGAATTAGGAATTCAATATGTAGGGGTTGGTTATGCAGATGAGTTAAGGATTTGTCATCTTCTTCTAAAAAAGAGAGATAGTGTGGTGCTGAGATATGATTAACCATTGGCTAGAACTTGTCTACATCAATGTCTTTTAGAACATTTGCAGAATGTAGGGTTTGTTCAAGAACTTCCCTATGAACTAAAGAGATTTTGAGTAACTCAAATATAGAAATTTGAGTAGAGGTTCATTGCAATTGATCCACCAAGTTATAGTTTGCAGAAGGTATGGTAATTGTTTGTCTTGTTGCTGCTGGTTTGGGAATGGTGACAATAGGTAATTTTGAGGACGTCTCTTACTTTGATGAGGAGATAGCTCCTTGGATTGTAACTTGTGCTTGAATTTGGGTCACTGTGTTTGATTGGGTTGACATGTCTTTGACACCTTTAATAGTGATCACATTGATTTATTCACTTTTAATGTCCAACATGTTGATCACATTATCATTATTGGAGTAGGTGTAATTCACTTTGTTTCCTTTTCCTTTAGAAGCTTCCCATTTCTTATAGTGAGGGAACGTCTTGTTAAATGTCGTATGATCTTCATTAGTGGTGTGTCCTTTCGCTTTGATCTTGCCTCCTTTAATAAGGTCTTGTATAACGTATTTAATCTTAAAATAGTTATTAGTCTTATGTGACAAACACAATAATAATTGTCATCCCACCATCTCAGTTTGACTTTTGGTTCCCATGGTTTTGAATCTGGGATTGTAAGTGCTTTGTTGTCCAAGAGTGTCTTCAAAAATATCTCAAGAGGTTCTCCCAAAGGAGTGAATGTTTGTTGAGGTCTAAAATTCCATGGTCTACTCTTGTTGTTTTCATTGTTTTCTTTAGGTATTATGGTTGTTACCTTGGCCTCTTTGTTTTCTTGTAATGTATTCATTAAATTGAACACTGCTAGTTTAGGATTAGCATTGGATGCATCTAACACTCCATCATTAACAATATTCTTGTTTTGTTTCCACCACTTAGGCTTGTTGTTGTAGTTGGTAGATTTACTATCACTTTGGAGTGTTATTTCTCCTTTCTTAACCATGACCTCTTCAATACGGATGACATTTTTTATCATCCTATCAAAGCTAGGTGAATCTTGCATTTGCAAAGTGTAGTTTAATTCAGGTATCAAGTTGTTAATAAATATTTCCATCTTTTCTGATTCGGGGATAGCTCTTGAGTACCTAGAAAAGATTTTCCTCCACCTTTGTAAAAAGTGTGTAAAGGAGTCACTAGTCCTTTGCTTTGTGTTACATAAATACATAATGGTTACGTTATGTTGTATATTGTAGGAGTAATGTTGGATAAAACATTGAATTAACTTCTCAAAAGATTTCACCCATGGTGTGATTTTGGAGAACCACTCCATAGCATTTCCACCTAAACTTCCCAAAAATAGCCTCATTAGGTAGGTAGGTTCATGCATGTACTCTATGCTTAGAGCACAAAACTCTCTCACATGGTCATGTGGATCAGTCTCTCCCATATACTTGTCATATTTGGGCCTTGGCATGTTGGGAGGAAATGGAATCATGTTGATACTTTTGTCAAAAGGAAATGGACAAATGTGGTGCAAAGAGTATTTTTTTGTTGGTTTGACCTTTTCTTGTTTGAGTGTTGCAAGTTCGGCTTGCATCAAGGTCAATTGCTTGGTGAGAATAGAGATAGGGGTTGGTATCTCTTTTTCCTTTGGTTTTTCAACATCATAATCTTTAGGGAGTTTGAATCCAAGGGATGCTAGATGTAGAAAGTATTTTTCCTTGTCTTCACCAATGATATTTTCCAATGTCCTTTGGAATTTTCTACTTTGTCTGAGCCTGTTATACTCTTCCTTAGGTACATCTCTATCACCATTTGAGTCAAACAAAGGATGGTTGATATGTAGTTCTTCGCTACTACTTTCTTCATTTCTTTGGCTTTGGTCATTGTTGTATTCTTCAAAAGATCTACTCCATTCATTTTGAGGAGCATCCATTGCGGGTGATTCTATATCAAATAGGGGATTATGGGATGTTTCTCCTTGTTGAAATTGTAGTAATCTAGGAGGTACTTCTGATTTTTCAACAAGATACTTGGTGCGTCTTGTGTTAACCATGAAAGTTGAATCTCAAGTTCGTCAAAAGGTCTCCAATAGTGTCAAGTAGAGTCTCAAATTGTCTAAGTAAGTGTGTCCAAGTAGAATTTTGGTTGTGTTTGGTGGAAGTGGATGAATTCAGTATCAAAGGGTTAGAATGCGCTAATAGTGAGCTGAGAATCAAGAGTTTCTAGTAAATGGGTAGACCACACGTTTTGAGACCAATTATAAGAGTCCAAGAGTAGACATGCAAGGTAGACTCCTAATAATACTATGAAACAACAACAGGTGGACCAACAAGAGAAACAAGACCAGACTAAAGAGCCAAAAGGGTATCTAAATGTACTAAATTTATTTAAGAGACAAATATGCAAGTGCCCATGGTCCTAGATGCGACACACTAAATGCGAGGTTATGCTTAACCAGATGTGAGCTTTGATATACTGAATGTGAGAAAGATCCCTGAAAGTGATGCAAGAATGACAAAAAGTGATACAATACCCTAGATGAGAGAAAATGCAACCATATGTGAGCCTTGATAGACCAAAAATGAGCCTCTGATGGTTTTGAGATTTTTGTCAAATTTGTCTTGAAATGCATGAAATTTGTCTGAGATCAGAGGTTTTTTGAGACTTTTCCAGTGAGTTGTAAACAACTTGTATGTCAAGGAATGAAGATTATTTATTTTTCTTGGAGTTATCTTTTTAATGAGTCTTTTGAACACATGAATCAATTTTATTTTATTAAGGATGACAAAATTATTTTCCTATTCCATAGTTTCTAAGCATAGAATGAAAATATTTGCTCATAGACTCAGGTACACACTCACATGCTAATAAGAATATGACCATCACCAAGCACGCAATGGCTCTAGTCATGATGTCATATTAGGCGACTCCAAATGCAAGTGAGGGAACAAAATGACAAGTATCTTGGAGAAATTACTATTTTCCTTGCACAAAGATTATCACCCTTTCAAAGATGAATCAGGTAATTTGACTACAAGTGTTTATTATGTTGGGGCATTCATTTGCAACTGTCTCCCATAGAATTGCACAAGGAAAAATTGAGGCATATAGCCCTATGAGTGCTCAAATGTGTGTAGTCTTGCAAGCAAGATTTTATGTGGCTCCGCTTTACACACACTCAAGCATGTTCAAGGAATGATGTCAAAATTCCAGGAACAAAACTGGTTACGTCTTCTGAGGATTTGTCCTACAAGGAAGAAATTATTTATAGTGAGTTGGAAGGGTTGGCGTAAAACCTATCCTCACTTGGGTTGTCTCAGGAGATTTTTTCCTCAACCAATAGACCCTCTAATATTTTGAAAGCAATGAAAAAGGATTGGCGAGCTTAAGAGTCTAGATTTATGTTTTTTTAAAAGAAGAAGAGCATACTCTCCTATTCCATGCCATTTTATCCCCCAAACACACCAAGCGAGTTCATTCCCTCAAACTACTTCACTCAAAACTCAATCTCCCATGATGAGTCTTTGATTCCTCTACTTGGAAAGAAGAGAAAATTCTCTATTGAGACTAAGTAGTAAGCTTAAGTTCGACGTTAAGTTCCTATTTCAAGAAAATCATATGAAAATAAAATTTTTTATTGTTCAATTTTCCCAAATTAGGTGATTTGCTTGTTCAATTTTTTCTCCAAAATTTAGACAATAAATTTGTTTGTTCTTTTTCTCACAAGATTTAGTGCTTTGTTTGGTTCAATTACTATCCAAAAGAATTATAGAATTGAAATTGTTTATTTAGCCACAATATTTAATTCTTTGTTTTTTCCAATTACTTTCCCAAAATAAATTATACAATGCGAGTTTGCCTTGTTCAATTTTTCCACAAATTCTTCTCAAATCCTAAATCGACTTTTGAGTTTCTGATTTTCCTTAAAGGAAAAGAGCATAACCGGTCAATTTAGTAAGTGATTGGAAAATGTACTTATTTTTAAATTTTTGAACAAATGAAATAAAATTAAACCATTCAACCACCTGCAAACCACAAATTAGTAATATCTTTCCACCTTTTTGAGAAAAAAGGCTTTGACAGCAACCTGCAATCAATAGTTAGGTTGTTTAAAGGACAAAAATAGACAAGGTCACAAGATTAGTGGTTAGACATTTAAATTTTCAAATCAAATAACCATATGTGATTTCCTTTCCTCGATGCGATCCTAGATATCCTAAATGTGAGACCCTTTCCTGAATGTGATGATTTGCACAAAAGGTGACATATAATATATGGGATATGAGCCTTTACAGGAAGCGATATAGGATTCCCCTAATGTGATTTCTAAAATCTAGGATGCGATCCAATTTCTTGAATGTGATCCAATTTCCTACATGCGAGCCTTGGTGACTAAAGGCGACTCTATACCTAAAAACAAAGAAGACAAATCAGTCAAAAATTATTAGAAGGTGAGGTAAAATTTGCGGATCTTCCCCACGGTGGGCACCAAAAATGTGTGTGTGTTTCGTGGATCTTCTATCGGAAACACAACACTTCAATAAGTCACTGCATTAGTGAAATAACATGAAAAATAGGAGTTAGAATGCATATCAATCACTAAAATTGACCTATTGCTTCCTATCTAAGAATAGTTTGAAGAATTATATAATTTGCCCTCAGATTATGCATTAATTAGTGACATATACATGCTTAGGATGAAAGATTTGAAGGATTTAATCTAAAATGCTCAAGAAATGTTCATTTAAAAGCTCCAAATGAAAGATTATAAAAATTTCCAAGAAAGATGAGCTAAAATGCATTAAGATCTCTAAGAATATGTGTAACATAAGTTTACTTTTCAATTCTCAAAATTATGGGCCCATTGAGCTTAAAATTCATTCCCTTTATAGAATATTTGAGGAATGAGAGGTTAGGATTGAAAGTGGAAGAGAGCTTGAGATTGAATCTTTGGTGATCCATGTGAGGTGATCCAAGTGATTTAACTCTTATAGGCTAGGGAATTCAATTTACCTTTATTTAATTCCTTTTTATTAATTACTTTAGCCATGTATTTGATTTGTTTTTTATTTAATTGAATTGATTTAATTTAATTGTCTAAGGCAATTAATTTAATTTAGTCATAAGATCACTTAGGAGATTACATTTGATTTAAATGAATTATGCCAATAAATTGAAGAATTATCTTGAAATAATTAGGGGTATGATCACACTTAGGGAAAATAGGGTCTATGGCCAGAGCAGACCAAATTAGGGTGGTTACATAGCCCACTTGGAAGAGTATGAGTAATTTATATTTCCAACTTATTGGGGAGGCACTTTGATGGAAAAGAGTGAACAATATGAATGGTTTTCATATAATGAATATAACCCATATGTGTTGTGTGATGATAAAAATACTCAGTTTATGTTTAAATATACAATACAAAATGATAGAGAGCACATTAGAAATGGTTTTCTTAAAAGCATCATGAGAGGTGTTAGTGGAAATTTTAGCGGTAATCACATACTCATGCTTGTGTGAGGAAGTTTTTACATACTATAGTGGTATGGTGGAAGTAAATATGGGTGGAAAGAGGTCAGGTCCTTTAGTAGGATATTTTTTTATAAATTTAAAATTATCATTTTCCTTTTCATTTGGTGGCCTAGGGCTGTCAAATGAGTTTCAAAGTTCTTTGAATAAACAATTGGAACCTAGATTTGGCTGGTATTCTTCTCCTGAGATTATGGTTTTATCCCTTCATTCCAATGGAATGAAAGTCCCCAACTAGAGCCACTAATAGTACTCTAAAATGTATCTACAAATATTTTGATTCCTTGGTAAATTTTCTTGTTTTATAAGAAAATTTCTTTTAATTGTGTTAATAGGGTTTAGGGTAAGTGTTTCACTTTTTGATCAAGATTCTTCATATGTTTAACCCTAGCCTTGTTATATTTCTTCATTGAATTTTTTTGACTTAACCCATAGGTATCAAATTCATTAAAAGGAGGACTAATTTGTTTAAGTCCCTAGGTTCAATCATTTTTAGTTGTCAACCCCATAGAATTCTTTCCAATAAAGTCTAGTGCATTTTGTTGGAATTAGCTTCTGCTGGAGTTATTGGCATTCATATTTTTTCATTGATATCAACATATGTTTTGTTGAAGTCTCAATCAGACTGGTTGTCTTAGGCATAAGAAAGACTGATAGTCATGTATGGAAAATACACAAACTATCAAAGGATGCGGGCATAGATATGTATTAAGGAACAAGATGGGATCTTATATCTAATGTTGCTTGAGTTTATGTTTCTGTTTGTTTGAGTTACAATGATTTTGGTAGAGACTATTTGAAGAACAATAACGAAGAATTATGATAGTGTTAGTCTCTAAGTTTTGTGGATAACATGGATACAAGCATGTTTCATGTTATAAGAGATTGGGGAATGTTTGTTATGATTCTTGGGTCACAAGACTCTTGGTGATGTTAGTTGTGGCGTGTGTTCTAGAGAAGACCTATTTGTGGCCGACTTCAGAGATGTAGCATGTATTATAGATGGCGAGCATGGATTGTGTATCTTGGATTATATTTGATGATTTGTAATTGATTTTTACTTGTTCAAGGTACCATGTGTATCTTAGCAAGGGGTTATGTAATTGTTTGTGTATTGGGGAAGTCTTAATTGGTTGACCTAATTGCTTATTGTAAACTTGTATAAAGAAAAGTTGTTTTCTTGTTAAAGAGAAGTGGACAGTGAATTATGGAAGTTGTGAGATTTTATTTGAGAATTCTTTTGGATGTAGAGAAGATATAGTAATTGATGAACTTCATTGGAACTATTTAAGAAAATATGTTTCTATCAGTCAGTTTACTAGATATTACATCTGTATCTCAGACAGTGAGTCCTGAAGGTGGATTTAACCTTCTCTATGAAATGAGCCTATTGTTTCTCTTGAATCCTAATAGGGTCTATCCCTTAATAGGGACTATGTAATATATGTAATAATCAGCTCCTAACAGGGCTAAATCTCCTAAAAGGGATACTATACTTTTAGTGCATTATTTGTTGGTGCTAATTCCCAATGGGGTTTTCCCCTTAACAAGGTTTCCTCAACAACAATTGGTTGTGTTATGGTATTGTTGTTATTGTGTTCAATATTGTATTTATCATTTGGTTTACAAAGTAAAATTTTATGGCATACAATTGATTCCCCCCCCTTAGTTGTATTGGTGTTCTATTATTGATAACAATCGGTATCAAAGCTTCTGGTCCTTTGAGAGAAAGCTTAATATCTTGAGGTGTTCTTGAAGATGGCTTTCTATAGGAAGGAAAGTCCAAAATTTGATCCTGAAAACTTTGATAGTTAGAAGAAAAAGATGAGAAATCATCTGTTGTGTTTAGGAATTGACTACTGGATGATTACAAAGAAAGATGAGCATGTCAAGCCTGATGATGAATTAGAAAATGCTACTAAAGATGAAATTTTTTTTTCTTGTATCATGGTTGCAAGAGAAACAATGATTAGTGTGCTCTCTAAAGGTGAATTCATAGAGGTTAAAGATTTGGATTCTATACATAAAATTTGGTCAGTATTAGAAGAACTATACGAAGGAGATAAGTTTACTAAGCATGCAAAGTTATAGAATTGGAAGATGAAGATGGAAATCCTAAAAATGAGAGATGATGAGAATGTTAGAGTATATTTACAGAGGGTTACTGAAGTTGTTATAGGTATTAGAAACTCCAAAGGCACCTATAGTGAAGAATAAGTGATCATAAATATTCTTAGATATTTGACACCTGTTTACAAAACTAAAGTGTGAGCGACAGAGGAGATCATACCTTTGACGATGAACTTCAACAGAGAGATGTTGATTTCTAAATTAACTACCTTTGAGGCCACAAATCTGGGAGAGTCATTACCTAAGGATGAATCAACATTCAAGGTGACTGTGCATAATAACAAAAAGACTTTATCAAGTCTTGAAAGAACCAATAGAAGTGACTTGCAAGTAGAACTTGGTGAATATGCTGGTGATTGGGAAAAGATATAGGAAGAAGAGAGGAAGTTAGATGAAATTGTGTCCCTTATTGCAAGAAGAGAAAAGAGAGGTAGGGGTAAGTTTGAAGGAAAGTTACCTATGAAATTTTTTTCATGCAATAAGATAGGTAATTTTTCATCTAGATCTCTTACAAGGGTTCCTAAAAATAAATCTAAGTTTCATAGACCTACTTACTCCAAGGATAAGGAATGTTAGTATTCTAGTGAAGGTGTTTCCAATGATGATGCTATGGATTATGATGAAATTGGATTTATTACTATTAAAGAGGATTAACCTATTCATGAAGAGAAATCCCTAGTTTCACATGTTGAAAAGAAATGTGAATGTATCATAGACAATGGTTGTTCACATAATATGACTGGTGATAGAAATAAGTTTGTTTAGCTAACTAAATATGATGGTGGTGTAGTCAGATTTGGTGAAAACACTCATAATTTTATCATTAGAGTGGGATCAAATTCTCTTAATAGTAAAACTAATACTAATGATGTATTTCTTGTTGATGGACTTAAGCATAACTTGTTGATTGTTGGACAACTTGTAGAAAAGGGTTATCACTTGAAGTTCAATAATGGGAAATTTTCTATCAAAAGTCAGACATGAGATTTGATCACATCAGGTACTCAGTCAAGAGGTAATTTATTTGAGCTTAATACTAAAAAGGTTTCTTGTTTTTTTGTGATGGTTGATGATAGTTGGTTATGGTATATAATATTATGTCATATAAATTTGGATAACATTGTGAAATAAATTATGATAAATGTTGTTAGAGATCTACCAAAGATTGTGAAACCTTCTAATGCTATGTGTAGATAATGTGTGATGGGAAAATAGACTAGAAGAAATTTCAAAAGAAAATCTTACTTGGCACAAGGGAAGTTGGATCTGGTGCTTACAGATCTATGTGGTCCTACAAGAGAAAGATCTTACTATGGTGAAAGGTATTTCATACTTTTTTATGACTTTTCTAGGATGATGTGGGTTGCATTTCTTAGATAAATCTGAGGCTTTTGATAAATTGAAGATTTTCAAAGAAAAATTTGAGAATGAATCAGGTGTGAAGATAAAATGTTTAAGGTCATATAGAGGTGGAGAGTTTACTTCAAATATGTTCAATACTTACTGCAAAGAGCATGGAATATACAGGAAATTCTCTACTCCTAGGACACCATAATAAAATGGTATTTTTATTTCTCAAACCAAGTATATTAAGGAAATGTTGAAAACGTTTGGAATGGAAGAGTGTAAACCTGTTGGAACACCTATGGTTATTGGTTGCAAGCTTACTACTACTAATGAATCTTAGAGTGTTTTTCAGACAAACTACAGATCCATGATTGGAGGATTACAATATATAACTCACACTAGACAAGATATTGATAATGCAATTATAATTGTGGCAAGATATCAAGTAGATTATAAAGAGATTCATATTGCTGCAGTAAAGAGAATATTTAGATATCTAAAAGGAACACTGCATTATGGTTTATGGTATGAAAAATATGATGATTTTTTTCATGCTTATATTGATATTGATTGGGCAAGAAGTGTTGATGAAATAAAGAGCACAATTGATGGTACATTTTTCCTTGGGAAAAAGGTTGGTTTCTCGATTAAGTAAGAAGCATGATTATATAGCTCAGTCTACTGCTGAATCAGAGTATGTTGTTTCTGCTATAAATTGCACACAGATTGTTTGGATGAAGTAGACGTTGAAGCACATTGGGATAAATTTTGAAGAATCCAGTTATGCATCCAAAGACTAAACATATTTCAATTAAGTATCATTTCTTGAGAGACAAGGTTGCAGAGAAGGAGATTAGATTAGAGTATATCAGCACAAAGGAACATATATCAGATATATTTACAAAACCTTTGCCAAAGGATTCCTTTGTGTATCTCAGAGCTATGCTTGGGGTGAGAGCCCCTCCTTGTGAGAACTAATTGATGCAGGAATGAACCAGTCTATTGGTTTTTAGAGTTATATCATTTACTGGGCTTGATGTATGGATCCACTCCTTACGAGGAGTGACCACAGGAACGCAATATAACATATTTGTGTTTTTAAGAACCTGGTTATTGTAGGCATGAATATTTGAAAAAGATACACCTTGAAGAGGTGATATGGTTAGAGATATAGTAATGGCACCCTTTTCCATTTATGTTAAAGGGGGAGAGATTCAGTGGAAAATCACTACTATTTTAGGGAGAGCTGTAAAGAGGATATTGAGAAGATGGTATTGAGATTGGTACTTTTGGATTGATGGATTTTCTCATGTGTATCTATCAATGCCAAAGGGGCAGATGGTTGGAATTGGATTCTATTTGAGTTTTGGGAATACATGTTTTGTCATTGATGTCAACATATCTTTAGTTGAAGTCTCAGTCAAACTGATTGTCTCAAGCACATGCATGACTGACAATCATGTATAGACACTGTACAAACTATCAAAGGATGTGAGAACATATATGTATCAAGGCAAAATTTGGGATCTTATATCTAAGGTTTCTTGAGTTTATTTTTGTGTTTGTTTGAGTTACATCCATTTTGGTAGAGACTTTATAGAACAGTGACAAATAATTATGACAGTGTTAGTCTTTAAGTTTTGTGGAGAACATGGGTGTGAGAACATTTATTGTTATATGAGATTGGGGAATGTAAGGAGACATGTTGAGGAATTTTTTTTATGATGTAGTGTGTATTATGGATGGCAAGCATGGATTGCAGATCTTGGATTATATTTGATGATTTTTAATTGATGTTTACTTGTTCAAGGTACCATGTGTATCTTAGCAAGGGGTTATGTAATTGTTTGTGCATTGGGGAAGTCTTAATTGGCTGACCTAATTGCTTATTCTAAACTTGTATAAAGAAAAGTTATTTTCTTGTTAAAGAGAAGTGGATAGTGAAGTGTGGAATTCGTGAGCTTGTATTTGAGAAGTATTCTAGATGTAGAGAATAGATACTGATTGATGAAATTCATTGGATCTGTTTAAGCAAAGTTGTTTCTATCAGTTAGTTCACTGGATATTATATCTTTGTATATCTATATCTTGGATAGTAAGTCCTAAAGGTGAATTTAACCTTCTTTAGGCAGTGAGCCTATTATTTCTCTTTACTCCTAATAGATTCTATAATTTAATAGGGACTGTGTACTATATGTAATAATCATCTCCTAACATGGCTAAATCTCCTAACATGGATACTATACTTTCAATGCATTTTTTGTAGGTGTTAATTCCCATCAAGTTTTTTCCCTTAATAGGGTTTCCTCAAAAGCATTTGATTGTGATATGGTTTTTTTTTTATTGTGTTCAATATTGCATTTATCATTTGGTTTATAAAGTAAAATTTTATGGCATACAACTGATTCCCCCGCCCTCAGTTGTATTGATAAAATTAGCAGTCCCTTTTTTCTTAATCGACGATAGTAAATGCTTCCAATAACAATTACCCTTTCTCTTGACTATTCACATTCTTGCAATCAAAATAGTAACGTCTAGATTTGATCATGATTACATGAGAAAGTGACACTTGGCATAAACTAAGAGGCTAATGGTTTGTGGTTTCTATTTCCTGTGGTTGTGGTTTGTAATTAGTTATCTATCATGCTACTAATGTGACCATCTTTCTGCACATGCCAAATTTGAGTGGTGATAATATGTTCTAAATGATAAAGTTTTTCAAGTTTTAAGTCAGGGGAAGGAATGCAGTGTTGATCGTAAGATAAAGATCAGTTAAGATCGACAATTCTTGTTGATTCATGATCACATTTGTTAGGATTTTTAACGATCGTGAATTTGCAAGATGTTGACAAGTGTTCTCACCGGGGTTCAAGGTTGATTAAAAGACTGTGGAAATAGGTAATGAAAGATAATTGACTTAGAGCCTTCCTATTCACTAAGGAGAATTTTATCTTTCCACTGTGGTGGTCAATTTTAGTTTGACCCATTAGTTTCATTGGATGTGATTTAAAGTTTAATCAAGGGCTGAGTCTTAAGCTTGATTTTAAAGAAGTGATTAAAGCCTTTGCTTGTCGCTTCGTGGGAAGTAGCCACTAAATAAGGTTTTTCTTTGTCAAAATAGAAATAGGTAAAGTATAGAGTTGTTGAATCATCACAAAGGGGTTTTAATGCCATGGTAATGTGAAGAAAAAAATTTCAATAGTGTAGAAGGATCAGGATGAACTTTGGGTTGATGTTGATATAACTATGATTCGCTAACAGGATCAAGTAGTTGTAGATTTGTTACAGATTTTTGAAAGAGGGATAAGATCAAGGAAAAGTCCCTGAGAAAAGGTCAAAAAAGGGAAATGGATTATCATAATATTTTCATTGGAGAGCATGAAATTGATGAAATTTTGGTCTAGTTGATATGATTGATCTGGTGAGTAAGCTTTGAGGAATATTTTTAAAATGACAGCATCACCAAGTAAAATTTTTGAGTTATAAATATAGAAGGGTGGTGGTTTTGTTGGTAGAAAAGAGAAAATACTAAATAATTGTCTAAGGTAAATTTTAAATCAAGGAAAGAATGATGGCTGATAAATGTTGTGCAAATTATCATTGTAAGCTCTGTGATACTGGATGAAAGTTCTTCCAAATGAGTGTGTTTATAATTAGAGGAGTTTTGAAAGTTGAAGGAATAATTAGAGGGGTCTTGAAACCCATTTTACCATTATTTGGGCCCTTTCTGGTTGTTTCACTTCCTTCCATCCATCTTGGATGGGCCCAGGGAAGTAGCAAGGTCCACAGGGTGGAAGAAACAATTTTAGGATGAATTTGGGGTTGCAGCCAGTCATCTTTGCAACAACATTGAAGCTACAACCCCCTTTCCTTATAATTTTCCTTGTGGACTTATTTTCCACTTTCTCTGATCTTGGGCATATAGGTTCAAGATCCTCCTCTAGTTTAGAGGAATGCTTCTTTTTTCCTTGTTTTAGTTTTCCTTTCTAGGAAGGGAAATTCTCAGTCTAGGAAAGGAAATGCTCTATAGATAAAATAAATGCATCTCTTAGTTCATCTAGAAGCATTCAAGGGCGATGGTGGCACAAATCATATATATTTTTTGTTTCTACCAACATGTAGTTGAAGTTTCTTTTTCATCCAAATCATCACCTATGCTAAAACATGAAGACTTTTTGAGAGGTATTCAAAAATATTTTTGTAACTGGAATCACAAGTGGTCCTGTACTTTTGTGACATGTGTCTTTCTTGGACCAAAGCTTATTTTCTCCCTTGTGTCTATAAAAGGGAAATTCATGGCTAGAAATAAGAGAGGAATTTTAGGATCTAGTAGTTAGGTTCTAGTTCTCGGTTCCAAATTCTAAAATCTCTACAAGGAAGGTAGAAGCTCTGTAAATATTTTAGAGTTAGGGTAAGTATAGCTATTATTCATTTACTCTGAGTTATCTTTGTGTTTTGTAATGAACTTCATGAATATATTTTTGATGTAATGACAAGCCTCGCTCTTTGACCCTATCTTCTTCAATTGTCTTCACTAGGCCTCTTCTCTAGCTTATTAGGGTTCTTCACCAACCCTAACTTACAAGTATTTCTTTCTCAATCCCTCACCACTTCAACTTTTCTACATCAATAAAGGAATAACTCAATCACTAACATGCTTCATAGGTGTCTTCTTCCACTCTTCACACCAAATTTTATTACATGAACAAATACACTTTAACAGTGGAGAGGAAGGTTTTTTATTAGGGAATTGGACTCATGAAAATGCCTAATCACACTAAGATGCAATGAAATCACTATCAATTTCAAGATCTTTCTCCAAATTACACAAACATGACTACAAGCAATTAGCCCTAAAAACTCACTTTTTGGCAAATAACTCTAAAAACTTCTCAACAAGGTGAAAAAATAAGTCCATATTCTGACACCCTTTTTGAAGACCTTTAAGATTTTCTAGGTCTTGCCTTCCCAAACTGCCCGTACATAGGGTTACTATTTTCAAGCCTATAATTAAGGGTTTCACCATACACTGAGCATAAGCACAAGGGTTTAAGTTTTCTCCATGAAGAACTCATAATAAGAGCTTCCCATTGGATATGGAGCTTCTTCATACACCTACCTTCCCCTCCACAGTCTCTAATTGAAGAAACCAATGCATTCAATCACTTAGAACGCTTTATCAGTCTATTGTATTCCCTAGCCATGCAACTCTGGCTATCCTAGGGTATCACTGAAAAAAACCAAAAAACATTTCCAGGGCCCAACCTTCTCCACAAATATGGTACAAGGAGTCATCTCACCAATCCCAATATCACGTACAAATGCCACAGTATGATGATGAGTTATGACCCCATTTACAAAAACTGTTTGGTTCAGACCATCGACAGTGCACAAAACAAAAGAATTTACAAAAACAATGAAATGAAACCAAAAACACTAACTAATCACACATAGAATCAAGTAATTACATAAGCTTCCTCATGCACAAATCCCAGTGTAGAGTTCAATCCATTAAAACTTAAAATGTAAGCAAAATGCACAACTGTAACCAAATTTTCAATTGCTCAATCCGTACACTTACTTCTAAACTTCATCCAAACCCACACACAGGTCGAGGAAGGAATTATATAGTTGACCATGGAACCATCCCAAATTTTTCTGACAGTTATACAACCAAATTCTCAAAAATGCATGATAGCAAGAAATGTTGTCAATATTGTTAATGACAACATTGATAACTTTTACAACTTTTTGATTCTTGCACTCAAACTTGGTCAACACATTGTAAAAAATATCCAAATGCACTCTTATGCCTATTAGACCACAAAATATCTCTCCTAGACTCTAATAAGCTTCAAAACCATGGTTCCACCATTCTTGGAACACTTACCTAAATTGGACAAACCATTACTTCCTAGACATCAAATGCACTAGTTTGGTCTCCTAACCAAATCAACACACCCTAGAACCTATCTAGTCCTATTATTTTACTAGTGGCTTGGCTAAGTCCACTACAAGCCAAAATATAACTAGGAGCCCTAGGTTACCATCTAGCCTTACCTAGGTTCTCCTGCACCATACTCCCCCACAAAGGAAAGTCATGTCACTCCTGTGGACAAAATATCTTCAGGAATTCCCATCTTCTTTAAATCTGTAGCTGCAACCCATGTTGTCTCTAACTCTAGTTTTTGCTTCTGAATATCTTGCACCCTTTTGAGTTTTGTAAGCCATCACTTTGGGAATGTGTTACATGCATATTAGAGAACTTATGTTTTAGATCTTAGCTGATTCTAAATCCATTTGATAAGTTTCCTTATTCCCCAAAGTTGGTTGCTCAGAACTGTTTGCATCTTTGTTCTACCTAGAAATCTGAATAGCCCAGTTTGACACGTTATAACTTTTGACCAGTTGTTTCAATTGATAAAGTTCTTTTTGTACTGTGTTCCATTGCTCACACACTCCATATTTTCCAGTTTGTAGATCCCTATGAAATCAGATGACAAGTTTTTTAGAACCATTCCATTGGTGAATAATTCTAATTTCCTGAGTTTTCAAGTGCAGAATTGCTAAGTTGTCCACTTTGAGGTCTTGAAAATCTATACCCGGGTGAACATTTTGGATAATTGAGTTTTCCCTCATATTGTAAACATAGGAATGCACCTATTTGAAGATTTACAGATTCTTTCCAATCCATTTATCCACTTTGCCAGAGCCTTTCCATTTCCAATTTATTAAGGTTTCGCTGAAAATGCAGAATTCAGAATTAAATGGCATACTTTGTGGTTTCCCTATTTGCACCCGGTTCGAGGTCAAACATAATTGAAATATTATCTACATTGTAGACCTGGGAGTGAACTCATTTGAAGATTTTCAAATTTTGACCAATCCAGTTGATTACTTCTCCATGCTAATTCCAGATTCAGTTTCTACTTTTTCATTGTGGTAAAAACCAGAAAAGTGTTTGGATGCTAATATTTGCAGATTGGTATCAGTTAAGAGGTTTGTTTTCAAAACAAGGTAACTGAGGTTTTTCATTATACACATGAAATTAAATCAGGCTCTAGAGGTTTAATTTCTGAAGGTTTATTTTGGTGACCCTACAAATTCAATTTTAAAGACAGTTTATTCAGTTTGTAGTACAGAAAAGAGTTAAGTTTGCAAAATGATCGTTTAAAGGAAATGATAACTTTTTTTCTGAATGTTATTTTCAAGATCTGATTATGGGACCATTTTCATTGCATTTGAATGTACCATTTGGCCTAATGGTTAATTTTCAGAGCTTGTTTCAATGATTTTGCAGTGGTCGATCTAAAGGAGATTTATGTTGTTTCAGCATTGGCACCTACACAAGTTTTCTGAAAGGCTAAGTTTGCACTGTTATATCTTGTGCCCGAGGATGAATCTGGTGAATCTCTTCTACATGTGTATTTAATGATGATGAATGAATCTTTTTTCTAAATTCCAGAGTCAGATTACTTGTTTCAGTGAATTTTTGAGGCCAGTTGCCATAATTGTGATCGATTTGCATAAGTGCTAAAATGATTATAAGGTCCACCAGTTTGTACTTTATGGTAAAATTTGGAATGTGAAACCCTGAATAGGAGGCATCAGGTGCATGAAAGCTTTCAAATAATGCAAAACAACAATCAATGCCATCCACCATTCAACATTTTGTCAAATTGTTCACATTGTCAGAATTGTACTTTAATGCCAGTTGCATTCTCATGGGATAGCTTGCAACTACAAAGTCAGAGAACATTATAGGTTTATTTTATGTTCTAAATGGATCACCACACCATTCGTGTACCCATTAGGGCATCAAAAAAGGGGATATGGTCAATATACATAGCAATTTCAAAATTGATCGGAAGCCTACTCTATTTATCGGCATAACATTTGGTGGATGAGCCCACACTTAAAAAGAAGAAACATTAAAACATAATGGAATTTGGAATGCCATCATGCCTTCTGGAGGGGGGTAAAGGAAGTATTTTAAATAGCAATTTATTATTGTCATGAGGCCTGTGCTGGAATTGCGCTAACTATCAATGATTTTCAAAACATTAAAATCATTACAAATGCTATTATCACTGTGGTTCATGGATGCTACCTAGCGCAGACCATTTGGGGATTTTTTTTCAAAGGTTTGTTATGGCATTAAAACTAAGTTACATTCTACAAATGAACTTCAAAAGAGATTTCCAATGCCAGGCATCAAGAGGAGTCTGCACAATGTATAGAGGAGTTTGCTTTGAGAGGTACATTGGGAACATCAAGTGGACAACCCACGCAGCAGAAGGAGAGCCATTGTTTTGTTTGTTTTAGATTATAAAGGGGAAAAAATTCATTGCATAATGTGCTACGCAGGGAAAGTATTTATGAAGTTTTTAAAACATTGCAAACTATAAACATCATAGCATGTTCTTGCGCAGACAAAGGGAGTTGTAGATTTTATTGCGCAGAGGAAGTTTTAATGATTTTGAAACATTACAAATGCAAATCAATGAGTTTAATATCCCACACCTAGATAAAGGGAAAGTTGCTAGCATTTCAGAAGGTAAATGCCAAGCTTTGTTTATTATTGTTGTCCAGACAGAGATTGCACAGAATTTGAAAAGTAAAGACCAGCAAATATAAATTGCAAAGGCATAAAATGTTTTGTACAAATCACCAAATGAATAAGCATTTCATAGAAATTTCTCACACCAGAACCAGATGGAGAGCCCACTTAGCAAGGAATTTTGTTTAAGATATCTATTTAAATGACTTGCAAAATACATTGCCAACAGCCTACGATAGTATTTGGTGGAGTAATGGGAAGTTTTTGGAGTTTTTAAGTTGAAATTTGCAGAAGTGACTCCATGGAGAGGGGTGCCTAAACCATTAAAACAAGTTTATGGTCTTCATTTTCAAAGATATCAAGCCATTAGCAAGCATTTTACTTAGTAAAGTCTCAGGAAAATGGAAAACAGTGAAATTGAAATGTCCCACATTTGTTCTGCAATGGTTGTTTTTAGTATTTATATACTAAAATTCTATCTCTATAAGTAAATAAAAGAGCCTAGAGGCTCTTGGCAGGCTCTTGAGGGCTTGAGGAATGGATGCATGGGCAAACCCCCAAATTTTGGGCTAAAATTCAAAAATGCCTTTGAAACATGGAAACTTATTATCCCACATTCATGCCTTAGATGGAATTTTGAATGTTTATATGCCAAGACACAAACATATCAAATATGAAGCTCATGAGGAGGCTATCCACGTGCGTGCCCAGTCATCCGACACCTTGGTTTTTGTGCCCAAAATTTAAAGGTAAGTAAATTTTGCAAAATAGTTGATGCTGAGATGGCAGTGATGATGTGGCAAAAATGGACATGTGGCAGCCTGTCATGAAGTCGCTAGAAACTGACCGTTAAGGGAGATAACCATGGAGACTTGGCGGATGATCACTAGTAGTTAGTCACGCAATCGGGAGATGCCAAAGTTAACCGTTGAGACTTGGTGACTGACCGCTAGCAGTTAGTCGTGAAGTAGCCAGAAGAGGAAGATGACTATCGCGACGAGGAGTTAGTCGCCGGTCGCATGGTCGCCAGATAGAAATAAGCTGTCGGATGCTAGTCACCAGGTCATCTAGGGTTGATAGTTGAGTTCAAATTTGCTGGCGACTTGGAGACTAAGTGTGGTTGCGTGGTCGCCAGATGCGGATAAACTATTAGATGTTGGTCGCACGGTTGCCGGTTAAAGATGCTAAGTGGAAAAATATTTAGAGACAATGAGACTGTGGTTGGTCACATGGTCACTGGATTTAATCATGGTTAGGTAAAAAGTTCAGAGACTTAGAGACCAAGAAGAAAAGTTAACCAGGGTTAAAGGCACAGTTAAAAGACTAGTTTATAGCAGCCAATATGAGCATGCCACATGTCAAAATCTGGTGACTTCTGGGCAAAATAGGAAGAAAATAGGGTTTTCAAAGGAAATTT
>MU225054.1:1911338-1928443 GCA_018584345.1 Thuja plicata
GAAGTTTAAAAGGATAAATTTTTGAGGCCACTGATTCCCCCCCCCCCCCTCTCAGTTATTACTAATAGTACCCACCCTCCCCATATATTACCACTTCATGTGCCACTGAGGATAGCTGCAATGGAGTTCATTAGGCAGCTCATTTTGACAAACAAAGAGCATTTAGAACCACACAGGAAGGGTACTTTTACCCCAAGAAAAGTCAAGATCTATAATTTTACTATTGGGAAGAAGGCTCTAGACACTGTGAATAACTAGATGAATCATTACAGGATGAATGTATCCTTGCACAAATATGTTGATACAAAGGGTTTCATCCTTAGTTTTAAGAAATTGCTGACACCAACCATCCCCTACACAAAATAACATGAAGAGTGCATGGAGCAGGATTTAATCAGAAATATTTTGGAAGATGAGGAGTTGCACAAGAGAGAAATTAAGTTCATTGAACTTATGGACTTGGAGAGGTAGGTGAAAAGAAAAGGAATGAAGTTTGGAGGTTTTTACCCTGATATGCCTAATTTAAAAAGGCTACATGCTATGATTGAATCTCATACTCTCCTTTGCAATCAATTAGAGGATGCATTAGTGGTTCTAGAAAAAGGTCACAAAGAAAATTTAGAGTCAGAATATGATGATAGTGATGAGGACTATCCTTCACCCACTTCCTATCCAAATTATCAAGAAGTTGCAGAAGAGCAGGCAGTTGAAGGAGAGGATATCATTGACCTAAAAGAGGTCCAAGAGAAGGAAGTAAAAAATGAGCCCCCACCCAAGAGACAAAAAACATAAATAGGGGAATCTTCTAGGAAGGAGAAGATAGATAGAATTGGAGCTCTAATAAATAGAAATAGGCCCTATGATCAATTGTTGAAAAAAAAAATCAGGGCAGGGAAGAAACTACAAAAAGATGTAGAACAAGAGGAAGAATTACCTCTTAGGTCATGTACAGATGAAAGGTTGATACATCAAGAGGAATTCCTCAAGGATGATAACTTCATTAAGACAAAAGAATTCAAGGATTTCCTTGTATGGAACAAGCAATAACAAGTTGGAAAATAGTTGCAATTAGCAGGTGGTGATCCATTCACACAAGAGGCTATACAGTTATTGTAGGATTATGATCCCGAATCTAAGAAAAGTACACCAGAACAAGAAAGACAACTGGTCAAGGCCAATGGGGTATTATTTGTGGAAGGCTGGGATTTGTCTTTAGCTTTTATAATAGATCAAATGAGAAGAAATCCTGATGTCAAATTGTGATCAGAGACTCAGGTTGGGGATATGATAAGAGGGTTTGGATATAACCCTAAGTCCCAGGCACTTGCAATGTAGAGCTTAGCTCCTAAAGATCAGAAGCCAACCCTTCTAAATATTGAAGAAAAAATGGAAGGTAATAAGATTATATGGACACTTTGGAATATAGGGGATTTGGAGATATCCCAAGTACTAACTCACTTTACCCAACTCAATGAGGCAAAGACAGCTCAACTATCAGAAAAATTGCAAAAACTCACTAGTGATACTAGTGATATTGTTAAAGACAGGGAGCTAGCATTAGTAAAGATCAAAGAACAAGAGAAAATCATAGATGAGATAACCAAATAGTTACTATAAGTGACAGAGCCTACCCCTGTTGAGCCAAAAGAAGTAATGGATATTGAGATCCAAACAGAGGATATAGGGGAGATACCTGCTGGAACAGAGCTAGGAGTCACAGAGCACAATAATGTTGTTTTAGGGGAATTAACTTCAATTTTGCAACATAGAATTGACACCATCAAAGATAAGATTGATGTTGTGTATGGGGCCTATGGAAAATTGCCAGGACTGCAAGCAGAAGTCACTAATTTTTTGTCAATTTTAAATCCATACTATTCAACTTGGTCTGGTAGGACATCACTTTTTGAGAGGTTGGCATCTGTGCAACCATTAAGGTTAGATTTTCCAAAAATAGTAACTATAGTTGGTACTGAGATAGAGAAGATTGGGACCACCTTGTCCTTCTTCAAAGGAAAAGCAAATCAGATTGAGGCAAGGTTAAAAATGTTTGGGGTGAGTTGTAATAGGTTTATACCCCCATTAGAATCGAGGATGATCAAATCAAGCCATTAGGGATATGGGGATATGAATTTGATAGTGTGCTTCCCAATAAGGACACTTATGTATATGATCTAGGAGAATAAGATATGGAGAGGTACAATAAAGTTCTGGATGAAGCAATAAAAGAAGAAACTGATTGCAATAAGTTCATCACATATGTCAAAATCATAACATATGCTAGGTGGGAAAGACAAAAGGCTCAAATTGAGAGTATTTAGTATTTTGAGTCACCTAAAGAGGAGGATTTGATAGCATGGGACATCATGACAAAGCCCAAGAAAAAGAAGCATTTCATAGTTGACTTAGATGTCATGGATGAAGAGTACTAAATGGGACACATGTCACCTACTCTATGAGCACAGGAAGGTTAGCAATATTGAAGAGATTAGTGTAAGTTAGCCTGAATTGGCAGTCACTAAATCTTATTACAACTATTAGATTCTATCCTGAACATATGCAAACAAAGGTTCTGACATCCACAAGAAGACAAAGAAATATCAGATTTTATTCTTCAATTTTGTCCTCCCACCGCTTGGTGTTTTCTTGTCTTTTGTCTCTTTCTCTATTTTTAGGGTTAGGTATTCTAAACCATCTAAAGCTTGTAGCATCCTTATCTTAAGTATTGCAAGATGGTTTAGGCCTATAAATAGTTCTCTCCTATCATTTTGTAAGAAGTTGGAAAAAAGTTGAAAAGAGGATTGTAAGTTGTAATTGAAAATCAATGAAATATATTACCAGGAAGACTACTAAAATTTGTCTGAGCCTTTTTATTATTGGTCTATCTATATGTATTTGAAGCTTTAATATATTCATACAAATATTTGCAATCTCTTTTCTACATCTTTGATTGTCTCTTTATATTGCTGTTATTACTCTTGTATGTTTATTTGTAAGGAACTTAGGCATACTGATCACAAGGTGGTTGTGTATTCATTTTCAAGCTCCTTCAAGGAAGGATTAATATTTTCAAGTGACCCCAAAGAGCTTAGTAATAGTTTAAGGATTTGATGATGTAGGTGTAGAAAGAGATTAAATTGTAAGGCATCTTATCTTTGTTGCTTGTATTTTGTTGATCACCTTATTGTGGAGTTATATCATATATTGACTCATAGCCCAAGGTTAAGGCACTGGTTTTATAGTTGGCTAAGTAATTGATCATTTTCCAACCAATATTTTAAATTTATTGAATCATTCACACTACAATATACATTCCATTCAAGTAATTGTGTTTTAGAAGAAAACAATTCAGTTTACTGATTCCTTTGAGAGAGAATAAAATTAGGTAATCCATCCTAGGGTTCATAAGAACTTAAAAAAAGAAGGATGAGAATCCTTATTACCTTACTATTTGTTGTCATCAGAATATTGGTATAGATTTTTAAACTTTGTATTATGATGTTCTTTATCATTTGCAAAGTCATCTTTTTCCTGATTCATTTGAAGCATTCATCAAATTAAGTAAGAAGATAATCCACTTAAAAGATTAATTCATAGGTAATACCTTCCTGAGTCAATGGATCTTAAAAAAGAAGGAGGTGATAATAGGTATCCCTACATATTATCTAATTGCCCTCATCAATTGGCCTTTCTCTTGTATGAAATAAGAGTTTGTTTTCAAGCACATTAGTATTCTATTATATCAAGGTTGTGCTGCAAGAAAAAGAACCAACAAAACGGAAACTTTGTTGGGGAGTAAAGATTTGTAAAGTTTTGATTTGAAGTATTCAAAATTTCTAGTTTCAAAAGATAAATCAAGTTTACAAGTAAAAAGTTGCCTAAGTCATTCTAACAGTATTTAGTATTTCCCAAATTTGGGTGGCGACTCTAAAAATTGAAATCTCTATGATCAGTGAAGTACATTTTCAATATGAATACTAGGTCTAGAATGAGAAACAATCCAGAAGTTGCATTGGATGGTGGGATTCCCACTACTTCAAAAACTAGGATCTCTTGGAGGCAAAAGAAAAATCAAGCAAGTATCAATGATTCTCCTTCAAGAAGTGAAGAGAATAGCACTAGAAGGAAATTTAATAACCAATCTAGTCAAGAAGAGAGTGCCTCATAATATTTAGAAGCCCAAGACCCAAGTCTTGGAATAGATACCTATACAGTCACTGACAATTCTAGTGAAAGAGAAGGAACAGATACAATCAGTTCAGATTCTAAAGAAGTTCCTTTTGATGAGTTTATAGAGGAAGAAAGAGTCCTCATGAAACATCTTTCCCTTATTCAATACATGAAAAGGGAAAAACAACTTAAGAAGAAAAATCATGAGTAGAAAGATGTTGATAAGAATAGGAAAGGAAATTTAAGACACTAGGCTACAAATAATATAGAAAGGTCTCACAAAGACCAAGATATTCCTAGTACTCACAAAAAGTTAGGTTCTCAAGACTTCAAAGATAAAGGGAAAAGTAAAGTTATAGAAATAGAAGTTGAGAAGCCTAAAACTCAGAGGAACCTGACAGAGCAAATGTCTAAATTAGAAATTGACCTTGAAAAATTAGAAGAGAAAAGGAAAATATGGCCAAGATGTTAGAAAAAGAAGTAGAAGCTGCCACCATTGAAATGAAAAGGAAAATTGAATTTTTGCAGTCAACCACAATTTATTTTGTTGATACAGAGCACCCTACAACATCAAAAAATAAGGCTTCTTCTTTTATAGACCATAGAAAATTATTTTCTCCCAAGGAGAATGAAAATTTTTAAAGGAGGCCTCTTCCTATAGAGAGGTATAAGAAATTTTATTTATTTGGAATTCCAGGTTATCCTAATGTGATACCAGAAGATATGGGAGAAAAGCTCCCAGAATTTTCAGGTAATAATGTTGTCACTTGTGAAGAAAATTTGAGAAAATTCTTTGATGTTATAGATGATTTAAATATCAATCATGAAGATGTGCTTATGGATTTATTTGTACAATCTCTAGTAGAAGATGATAGGGAATGGTTTAGGAGCTTACCTCATGGTTCTGTAGGAACTATGGATGAACTGATTGATCTTTTCAAGGATCAATATGGTGACAAGACTAATGAAGGTTTTCTGCTTAATGAGTTTAATAACATAAGGAAGAACTCAAATGAAGAAGTGACAGAGTTTAATACAATATTTTAGTGAGCTATGCATAAGCTATCCGAAAAGATGAAGCTAGATCAAAAGGTATGTCTAGATACTTAGCTTAATGCCTTTGATTCAAAAATGGGCTATGCATTAATGGATAAAAATCATAGGACTTTGACAGAAGCTTATAAAAATGTTGTGAACATAGAAATGAACATAAGGATATTAGGGAAGTTGGGAAAAAGAGAGGATCCATGATTTAATAGAAGAAATAAAAAAACAACCTGAGTACAAAGACTATAGAGATCCACAAAATAATAAGAAATCCTACACTAATAATTATAATCCACAGAATAGGATGCAAAATTACCCCTATGGTACTCAATTCAAGGATGGTAAGCCAGTTTCTCCACCTGGAAAAGAGAAAGCTCACAATAGGACTCCTGAGGCTTTTCACAAGAATATTGTTCATATGTGCAATGATGATTTATGGTGTGAGGCTTGTGAGGCACCACACAATCCTAACTTTTGTGTTGTCTCTTTAGACTTAAAATCAAATGAGGAACAAGATAAGGATGAAGATGATGCATGTGATTATAATATGAATAATACATATTCTTTTCATGATATGGATTTTGATGAAGAAGTTGAGAATCATGACATATATAGCTCACAAGGAAATGTTGAAGTCCATTAGCAACAAGTCTTGTCGGATAGTGAGGAAGAAGAAAGGGATGACCACATAAGGTTTCATGGCCAAAATAGTCAAGAAAATATAGTAGTAAGAAAAGCCTCTGATGAGGAAAAAGCCAGAATCACTGTTGACTTAGTGAACAAAGCTAGGAACAATTATCACCTAAGGAGCAAAGTGGCGGGTAATGTTGGTAGTCAACCATCAGGCATCTTTATAAAAGAAAACAAAACAGATGCCAAATATATACCTAAAAAGGATGGGCTTGCGGAAAATGCAAATAGACTTAAGGTCAAATTAGTAAACAAAGCTAATGAGAAAAAAGATGTACATGTGGAAAAGGCTAAAGAGCCAAAGGCAAGTTCTCCTTCCCCTAAAATGGAAAATAAAAAAGCTAGGAGGGAAAAACATGTTGTGCATATCCAGCTAGAAGAAAATAAAATCATTGTGGAAAAACCAAAAGCCTTAGATGTAAAATACACTCCAATAGACATGGGAAAATGATTATCTCAGATGATAGTAAAGGTCACATTCCTTTAGATGATGAAAATAAAAGAACACAAGGAGAAAGTTTTATCGGTATTGAACAGTGTGCCCTCGGTAAAATTTCAAAGTGCAGAGCATATTGAAAAGAAAAAAAATAACAAGGGAAAAGAACCTGAAGTGATGATACCTGACATTACTCAAATTTTTCTTAATACAATTACTTCTCTAAAATTTGTTGATCCATTTTTTCTAACATTGGTGATAAATGGTAAGAAGCTAAAAAATTGTATGATAGATTCAGGAGCTTCAAATACTGTTATGCCAGTAGAGATCATGAAATCTATGGGGTTCAAAGTTGATACTCCTCATGGGAGGTGTCAAGCAATGGATTCCAAAGAATTCCTAGTTATTGGTACTATTTAAGCTATGCCTTAAAAGCTAGCTATATGCCCTGATATAGTTTTAACAATGAGTGTACTTGTTGTTGACATTCCACCACATTATGATATGCTATTATCTAGAAAGTGGAGTTCTTTAATGGGAGGTAGTATACAATGTGATTTATCATATGCTACTTTCAATATTGATGGAAATAATGTCAAAGTGTCTAGAGAAGGAAGAAAACCTTACATGATTGAGTGGCATGAAGATACTGACATTAATTACTGTGTTGACATTGACACAGACGATTTTAGAATTAAAAAGAGTGATCATCGGTGTGAAAATTTTGATCCTTTGGTGAAGGAGTTGTCTCTACAGAATGATGGTTTGTGGAAGATGTACTTTGATGGAGCCTATTCTAAAGAAAGGTCAGGAGCTAGAGTCCCATTTATATCTCCATCAGGTACCACTTTCAAGTATTCTTTTCTACTATATTTTCAATGTACAAATAATACAAAAGAGTATGAAGCTTTGTTCCTAGGGCTAGAAATTGCTACTAAACATGGAAAAAAATGTTTAAAAGTCTATGGTGACTCAAAATTAGTAGTAGCCCAGGTGAGATCCAAATATGATGTAAAGAATGACAGGTTAAAAATGTATAGACATGATATTTGGGATTAGATAGAGTATTTTGATGCCTTTAATATAAACTGGATAGAAAGGTCTAAAAATATAATGGAAGATTTATTGGCAAAGGTTTCCTTGAAAACTGATGACATGACTATTAAAGGGGTATCAATTCTTGAAGTAAAAAGAAGATCAGTTGTCCTAGATAACATTCACAACTAGCAAGTGTTTGAGGATGACCAAGATATCCTTAGATTTATTCAGTGCCTTGACCATTATGAAGATCAGCATATAGATTGCAATAATCTTCTTGAAGTTATTGATGGTAATGAATATATATTGGGGGATGAGGTTGTCCAACTTAGTTCTAACCAAATTCCTAAGGGATTGGTAGAACTAGAGGTATTGTTTACTAATCAAAGTGAACAACATCAAGAATAAGCAATACCAAGATTGAGGATTTAGAATAAATAAATTTGGGTTCACAAACCACTCCTCAAATAGTTTACATTGGAAAAGGATTAGACTCTCATATTAGAACAAATTTGATAAAACTGTTAAGAAAACACAAGAATGTTTTTTCTTGGTCATATGAAGACCTTAAGGCTTATAGAGAGGATCTTTTCCAACATGAAGTCCCACTAAAAACTGACATGAAACCATTTAGATAGAAGCAGAGACCTATTAACCCTTTGTTGGCTCCTAAGATGAAACATGAGTTGATGAATTTAAAAGATGCTGGAATAATTCAGCCAATTAGACATTGAACTTGGGTCTCAAACCTAGTACCAGTAAGAAAGAAGAATGGTGACATAAGATTATGTGTGGATTTCAGAAATTTCAATATTGCTTCCTTAAAAGATAACTATTCTCTACCAAATATGGAAGCAATGTTGCATAAAGTAACTAGTTGCGAATTGCTATCAATGATGGATAGATTCTCAGGTTATAACCAGGTACTTGTAAAGGAATCAGAGCAATTCAAGACTTCTTTCACTACTCCATGGGGAACCTATGTTTATGTTAGAATTCCCTTTGGATTAATAAATGCAGGAGCAACTTTCCAAAGAGCCATGGATGTGGAATTTAAAGAATTTATTGATTTATTCATGGTTGTTTATCAATATGACTTGACTGCATATTCCAAAAAAGAAGGGGATCATTGTGAACACCTAGAGAAATTTTTTAATAAAGCTTTAGAGTATGGTGTTTCACTAAACCCTAGAAAATGTCATTTTGCAGTCACTGAGGGAAAGTTAATAGGACATTTTATGTTCAAGGATGGAGTCAAAATAGACCCTGAGAGAATAGAGGCTATCCAAAAGGTCACTGCTCCAAAAAATATAAAAGGAGTATAATCTTTCTTAGGAAAGATAAACTTTGTCAGAAGATTCATAGCTAACTTTGTAGAAGTTGTCAAACCAATTATCAAGTTGTTAAAGAAAGATGCAAAATTTTACTGGAATGAGGAAGCTTAAATAGCATTTGAAAGAATAAAGAAGGTAGTACAAGAAGCACCTATTTTAAAATCACCAGACTACAGTAAGCCCTTTTATTTATTTTCCTTTGCATCTTTTCACGCTATTGTTGTTATTCTCTTACAAAAGGATGATGAAGGATTTGAACATCCAATAGCCTTTTTTATTAAATCCCTTCAGGCTGCAGAACTGAACTATGAAATGATGGAAAAGAAAGCATATGACCTAGTAAAAGCTATGAAATCTTTTAGACCATACCTAGTTTTTGCTAAGGTGTTGGAATATGTACCTCATGTAGCAGTAAAGGACATTCTTACCCAATCAAAGGTTACTGGAAAAAGATGTAAGTGTATCAACCAATTCTAGGAATTTAATCTAGAAATCCACATTACAAAATTGGTAAGAGGTCAAGGTTTGGCAAAGCTCATGACAGAGGAGAACTTATATTTAGTACAAGTAAATGATACAGAAATACATGATCAGACAATTACTAGTATAGAGAAACAACCATTTTATACTGATATTGTATTTTTCTTAAAAAAAAGCCAAGTGTCAGGTAATGCTATTTCATATAATCAAAAGAGAAGTCTGAGATTACAGGCTCAAAGATACACCTTAGTACAAGGAGATTTATACTGGAAAGATAGAAATGGTGTATTATTACTATGTCTTTATCAAAGCCAATCTTAGAAAATATTAAATGAAATGGATGTTGGGGTCTGTGGAAGTCATTTTTTTGCCAAGACTACTGCCCACAAGATCCTAAGGGCTGGCTATTTTTGGCCTAGTCTATTCAAAGATACCCATGCATATGTTAGGATATGTGAGCCATGTCAGAGGTTCACAAATAAGTTAAAATATTTAGGAGCTCTATTTCTTAATCTTGTAAGTGCAGTAGCCCCTTTTGCTATGTGGGGAATTGATTTCATAGGATAATTTTCAGAAAAATCTAGTGGTGGACACAGTTGGATACTAGTGGCCACATATTACTTTACAAAATGGATTGAAGCTATCCCCACAAAAAAGGAAACAAGTAAATTTGTTACTGAATTCCTGATGGAAAATTTATTAACCAGATTTGGTGTGCCTGTAAAGTTAGTAATGAAAAATACCATGTGTTTTAGGTGAGATGAGATAAAAGAATTCTGTGAGAAGTATGGGATCATGATGTCATATTCATCCCCATACCATCCTCAAGAAAATGGACAAGATGAATCTAGTAACAAAAGCATATTGAATATTTTGAAGAAGGCTCTTGAGAAGAATAAGAGAGCATGTCATACAAAATTAAGGTTAGCATTACGGGCTGACAGGATAACAATTAAAAAGGAAACAGGAAAATCACCATTTGAATTGGTATATGGTATGAAATCAAGACTACCTGTTAATAATTTATTTCCAGTATACCAATTTATACAAGAAGAACAATTCAAGATTTCTGATAGTATGCAAAATAGAGTGATGCAGTTGACAGAGTTGGATGAAATCAGAAAAGATAGCCAGAAACATAACATACAGTTACAACAAAAGATGAAATATTTGTTTGACAAAAGGGCTAGTGACAGAAAATTCCAACTAGATGATCTTGTTTTACAATGGAATGTAAGAGTAGAAGATAAAGGAAAGCACAAAAAGTTTGAGTCATTGTGGCTTGGGAATTTTTTCATTTCTCATAGATTTGGCAAAGATTCGTATATCTTGAAGAACATGAATGGAAAAGAATATGAATTTTCTGTGCATGGGCAATTCCTAAATCCCTTCTTCAATTGAAAATCAGATTTTCATGCATAAATAAGTATGTATCATATGTATATGTGTAGCTTTCCCTTTCACTTGTGTTTCCCTTCAGCAGTAGTTTAGTTTGTAAAAAATAAAAGGTCTGCAACCAGATATTTTGAGATTCTTGTCATAAACTTGTGTTTAGCCATCCTCAGAGAGAGCCATTATTGGTTGTATTTCGTATTTTTGGGTGTGCCCTATAAAATTTTGAAGTTACATATCTTTCCTATGCCCAGAAGTTTAAAATCATGTTTGAAATTGTTTACATACCTCTGCAAGTGATGCTTAAACCCTAAACTTGTTTGAAAAATGTCAAAAACCCTAAGACCTTAGGTTATTTCCACTCGAAATGCAAAAAAGCCCTAAAGTTTCTCAAGCTAGTTCTATTTTCATGTTAATTTTTATAACTTATGTCTGAGTAATTTGCATGTGCTTATATTTTAGTCACTGAGTCTCATAAGAAAGAACAAATATTCCTTATGATCAAGAGACTTGGCAAAAATATTTGGTCACGTAGTCTCTTAATGAAATAGAATATGCTGAAATGGTATTGAGACTTGGCGTAGACCATTGATCTCAGTATAAATCTAACGGTAATCACTCTATCTCTTGATGAAATCAAAGTTAGTAATTTTATGTGGTGAATTTGAGTTTATTTAGTCATGTTATCTCCTAATGAAACCCATGGTTATGAGTTAAGTTTAAGTGTAAAAATTTTAGTGGTGTCGCCAAGTCTCATGATCAAAAGTGAGTTAAGTGAAAGAACTGGAGATTACATGACAACCATTGATCAGAGATTTAATCTAATGGTAGTAGAGAATTCTCCTAATTATAGCTATGATTTAGAAATTATCAAGCGACATGGAGATTTAACAGTCGCTAAGTCTCTGGATAAACTTAGGTTAGATATCAGATTAGAAATAGTGTTGTCACGTAGTCGCGTGAAGAAAGCTTGGTTAAGTCAAATATCAAGAGATTAAGTGAAAACCATTGGATGGAGATAAATGTGGATGGTAGTCGCATGATCACTTAATAAGATTGAAAAGTCAAAAGGTATATGGAAATCAGGAGACAAGAGGAAAAGGTAAGACACACATCCATTTGTCACTAAGTCTCATGAAAGATTAGGGTTTGTGATGAATATTATGAGACTTAGTGACAACCGTCAGATGCAGAGGAAATTTAAATCAATGAAAGTCACATTGTCTCCAGATGAAAATTAAAGAGGAAATAATCACATGATTAAGAGACTAAAGTGTTTAGTCATGAGGTCTCCGAATGAAACATGAGTTAAGGAAATTGTCTAGTGACATAGAGAAACAACAGTCGCCAAGCCTCCAGATATGACCCAAGGTGAAGAACAGTTAAGAATGGATTTGGTCGTGATGTCTCCATAAAAGGAATGGTTAAGTTAAAAGATCAAGTGACATTGTGATAACCGTTGATCAGGAGTTTGATCCAATGGCAGTCACTAAGTCTCTTGAAGAAACTGTAGTTAGCAAAAGTATCAAGTGACAAGGAGATCATTCAGTTGCTAAGTCGCTAGAAGTTAACTAGAGTTTAATAAAGACTTTTCTACGGCACCATCATGGAAAATTACTGACCAATCAAATTACATAGATTTTGACAGATGGAAAAGTAGCCGTAATATGAGTTAATGCAGCCAATCAGATCTTATTTTGATCTCTTTTCAAATTTTATAAGTTTTTATATGCAAAAGCGCTCAGTAGAAATTGATTACCTGACAGTTTGAATGCTACACTAGAAGCAAAAATTGATGTCACGCTGCGTAAAACTAATGGTGAAGTGATTGAATTACCAGTTCGAAGAGACATCTGCATTGAATTCTCAATTATAAGCAAGCTTGTTCTTTGTTATTTCATTTTTACCAGCTTCCAATTTATCAGAGCCAAGAGTTTTACAGAGAGCTCAATATTTTCTAAAAAGTGAAATCACTAGCAGCAAAGTGATGCAAAGAGGTGATTTCATGATTCAGAACTCAACAGAGATTGTGATTGACAGTATTCTTAGAGTTCAGAATTGTAGATTTCAGAGGAATTCACAGTTGGTGGTGAGGGTTTTAAGTAGATTTGTTTTGATATTGGTAAAAAGGGGTATTGAGAAGAGAACATAAGGGGAAGATGAGCCAAGCACAGAGTATGGCATCTACCAGTGGAGGAAGTGACGATGTCGATGATGAATAAAAAAGAAAGATAAATTATTCAGATGAATTTCTCACATTGTTACCAAGGTCTAGCCAAAATAGAAAGCTATGTGTTGATACCTTAATTGATGATTTATCTTATATTAGAGATGAAAAAACCCCAGGCTCCTCAGGCTATTCATTGTTTAATTATTTCTTAAATAATAGTGATGGCCCCATTCCAATTTCAAACCCTTGGACCTATGGATTAGCCAAGTTGATTGTTCGTGATGTCTTTGTAGATGTTGAATTCATCTTAGAATTGGCCAGTAGATATGATGCCCTGACCAAGATAATTAAGAGGGATGATGGAAAACCCCTACTTATTTTGGACTGAAATTCCTTCATGAAGGCCTTTAATGTCTACTACCCCATGACCACCAAAATAAACTTGAAGAGCCTAGAAAATAGGGATACCAGATAGTTTGGCATTGCTACCAAGTTGATCAAGGAGCATAATGTTCCTAAGAAGATGAAAATATACATAGCACCTTTGCCAGGAGCAGCCCCATATTTTTACAAAGACCTGAATTTCTACATCAAGTATATAGCATATGCATTATGCAGAGTGCTTGGGAAGGATGCTGGAGCAGAGAGGATTACTTCAAACATTTTGATGATGGTGCTAGATATGCAGAGCCTCCATATCACTTCTAATTATGACTACATCCAATATATCATACACCAAATGCATCAAGGGTTTGTAGACATACAAAGCAAGAAGGATCATCCAAAATTTATGCATTATTTAGTCCTTATGCATTTGATCATGTACTACAATTTTCCATTAATAAATTGTCAGTTTCTACAACCACAAAGGTTTCATCATGGTCAGGCCAACCCTGTTCAATTCTGGGTCAGAGTGTGGAACTATAGCTCCAGAGAAAAGGAGTTTTGTGCCTTTGAAAATTGGATAATTTATCCAATTCTTAAATTCTTAGGTGTTGATAAGACTAGGTTGCCTGTTAAGGTAATACAACTATTGAGGCCATGGAAATATCTAGACATGTGGCTAGGAGACCATAATTGGGGAGACTTCTATTATGAGAAGAACTTCAGACTGATAAGGGTATATGGATGTATCCATCCTCCCCATATATTACCATTTCATGTGCCACTGAGGACAGAAAAAGAGAATTTAGCACCACATAGGATCTATAATTTTAATATTTGGAAGAAGGCTCTAGACCCTGTGAATAATTGGATGAATCATTACAGGATGAATGTTTCCCTACATAGATATGTTGATACAGAGGGTTTCATCCTTAGTACTAAGAAATTGATGACACCAACCATCCCCTACACAAAAGAACATGAAGAGTGCATGGAGGAGGATTTAATTAGAAATATTCTGGAGGATGAGGAGTTGGACAAGAAAGAAATTAAGTTCAATTAACTTATGGACCTAGAGAGGCAGATGAAAAGAAAAGGAATGAAGTTTGGAGGTTTTTACCCTGATATGCCTTATTTAAAAAGGCTAGATGCTATGATTGAATATCATACTCTCCTATGCAATCAATTAGAGTATGGATTACTGGTTCTAGAAAAAGGCCACAAAGAACATTCAAAGTCAGAATATGATGACAGTGATGAGGTCTATCCTTCACCCACTACCTATCGAGATTATCAAGCAGTTGTAGAAGAGCAAGCAGTTGAAGGAGATGATATCATTGACCTAACAGAGGTCCTAGAGAAGGAAGTAACAAATGAGCCCCCACCCAAGAGACAAAAAATAAAAATAGGGGAATCTTCTTGGAAGAAGAAGATAGATAGAATTGGAGCTCTAATAATTGGAAATAGGCCCTATGATCACTTGTTGAGAAAACAAATTAGGGCATGGAAGAAACTTCAAAAAGAAGTAGAAGAAGAGGAAGAATTACCTCTTAGGTCATGTACAAATTAAAGTTTGATGCATCAAGAGGAATTCCTCAAGGATGAAAACTTCATTAAGACAAAAGAATTCAAGGATTTCCTCATATGGAACAAGCAACAACTAGCTGGAAAACAGTTGCAATTAGCCATTATTTAGTATCTCCTATTAGTGTTGAGCCTTCTTATGAGATTTTTCTTCTCTATGTTAATGTCAATTATAAGCATGTTTTTTTAGTTTTGAGGGCATTAGGGATCAACCTCCCGAGTTTTACAGAGCCCAAAGCATAGAATGGTTTGTTAGATCCTTGTCAGTTGGTCCAAGTCCTGGAGATTTTTTACAATTGGATATGGCTTCTCCATAGGAAATCAAGAGGTAACCCTGGTTGCTATCTTGTAATGCAAACCTTTTTTAGGAACCAACATAGATTATGAAAAGTCAAACTTGGGAAATGGTCCCTAGAATAGCTGAGAAGAATATAATTGGAACAAAGTAGGTATTTTGAAATAAATTAGATGAAGATTGACACATATTAAGGAATAAAGTAATACTAGTCTACAAAGGGAACACATACGTAGAAGGAATTAAATTTAAAGAGACTTATGTTCCTGTGGAAATAATGGAAGGAATCAAAATGTTTTTGGCTTGTATGGCACACAAGGACTTCAAGGTATATGAGATGGATGTAAAATCCACATTTCTAAATGGAGAGCTTAAATAACAAGAATGCATAGAGCAACGTGAAGGTTTCATGTTATCAAATGATCTAGACATAATTTATTTTTAAAAAACGCATTATATGGGTTGAAGAAATCTCTGAGAGCTAGGTATGCAAGGGTTGATAGGTATTTATTGAAGCAAGGATTTCAAATAGGTACTATTGATTGAAATATTTTCTTAAAAGTTGAATCAAACGATATCTTAATTGTATTTGTTTGTGTGGATGATATAATATTTGTAGGAAATGATGGTATGTGAAATAAGTTTTCTAATGAGATGCAAAAAGAGTTTGAAATTTCTATGATTGGGGAAATGAATTTCTTTGTTGTCTTTCAAGTCTATCAAAAAAGTGAAGGTATCTTTATTGCATAGTGAAATCACGTCAAAGAGATGTTGGAATGGAAAATGTTAAACTAGTAAGAACTTCTATGGTTAATCATGGTTGTAAGTTAAGTAAAGATGATGAATCTCTTAAGGAAGATGAGAGAAAATATAAATCAATGATTGGAAAACTATTGTACCTAAGTAGCAATAGACCAAATATCAGGCATGTTGTTTGTATTGTAGCTAAATTTAAGAAAGATCCCACAAAAACACATGTTGCTAATGTGAAAATAATTTTAAGATATTTGAAAGGAACAAAAGATTTTGGATTGTGGTATCCTAGAAAATTAAACTTCACTCTAATGGATTATACAGATGTAGATTGGGTTGAATGTGTGGATGAAAAGAAGAGTACTAGTAGAGGTACATTATTTATTCGATATCAATTAGTTTCTTTGTTAAGTAAGAAATAAGATTCAATATCATTATCTACTATTGAAGTTGAATATATTTTTGTTTCCTCTTATTGTATACAAATACTATAAATAAAGAAAATATTGAAGGATATTGGAATGATGTTTGATGAACCAATTTTAATTTTGTAACATATAAAATAGAATGTTACCAAAATGTAACATATAAAAAGATGTCACATTTGAAAATGTAGATGTTTGTGTGATGTGTGGGGAAGATAAGATGTTCCTTTTAACCTCAAATGCATAAATGAAAGATCCAAATTGATTAACCCAAAAGAAGGATCAATGCACAAATGAATCATCCATTTAGAAATGAGAGCAAAGAGGAAAGATCTTAAATTCCTATTTTAGAAAGGAATTTATATGATAGTTCTAGGAATTGAAATGGATGAGATGAAGTACCAACCTTAAAATAGTGCAGATCAAAGAATTCTATTTTCTGGGGTTTGTAGATGGTTTCTAGAGAAACTGAAGTATGATCCAAAAAGGAAATGCAGAGGCGAAAAAAACCCAGAAATTGTTTTCCATTCTAATGTCATCTTATGAAAAAGGTCGACCTTGACCCACAAATGTCAACCCTAACCCCAAAATGTCGACCCTGACCCAATAATGTCAAACTTGACTTGCACAGATCTGAAAGTGACTCTATTCATAGATCCTGAAAGTTTGTTGAAAAGGGTATCCAGATCTGAGTCCAAATCCGCAGTCCCAAACCTGTATCTGCAAGAAAAAGAGATTTGTTTTTTTGGGGGGGAGGGGTTTGCCTTGGTCAAACCCCGATTTTGGAATTAACCTCAAATATATGTAATTGAAATTGCAGAAATAAACAAAGTAAATAAAAAAATTCACCTTGCTTGTATGGAGACCCTTGTGGTAGATTCAAATCCTTAGATCCACAAGGATGAAT
>MU225054.1:1950465-1969306 GCA_018584345.1 Thuja plicata
TTTAAAATCTCATCCACTCATCTTGTCCCACCCTTTGAGGAAAACATTTAAATGGTCCCCTTATTTGAAACCATTTGAGAGATCAAACTCAACCAAGGATTAACCCATGATCAATTCACTCTACCCCTTACCCTTGGGATTTTACTATAAATACAAGCCATTTTCAAGCATAAGGATATCCTAGAAAATTTGAATGCAAAGCATCCTCATTATAGGCAATTTCATAGCATTTTGAGAAATAGTGAGAGCATTTCATAGTAAATTGAGAGATCATATCATTTCATGAGAGAATTTGAGCTCATTTTGTATCAAATTGAGAGAATTGAGAACTAGATTAGGCATTTTATCATCAATTTCTCATTCTAGGAAGGTCACTAGTAGAGATTAAGGATGAGAGCTCTACTTGCAAAGCCTAGTGAGAGAACCATGAGATGTTATGGATTTTAAATGCAATTATTTAGATTAATTTGCTTATTTCTTTCCATATAATTGTACTTAATTGTCCTAATTTCATGAAGGTGCATTAACTCACACAGAAATGGTGTCCACTGTGGGGCTTTAGGCCTCATTTTCCATCATTTTATCAAGTTTTGTGTGTTTTGGATTCACTTTTATGTCTATTTTGTAAAAAATAGGTAAAATGATGCATATGAGCAATCTAATGACGCCTGTGAACAATGAAATGACACATGCATATTTTACTCTATTTCTATCTTAATTTCTTTCACCGCGTATGAGAGAAAGTGTGACGCGTAAGCCTGTAAAGCGTCGCATGTGAGCTGCAAAGTGCCACATGTGAACTGTCAACTGTCGTGTGTGATCTATATTTTGATGCATTTTAAATGTTCTGCAATGCCTATGGAATTTAATTTACCGCCTGTTCATTTTTAAATGTCGCGTTTTAAAGTTTTAATTTCACTTTAAAAGTTTTAAATGCCACTTACTAACAGATAAATGTCACGTATTAGCTGTTAAATGTCATCTAGTGCTTTCTATTTTATTTTGCTGTCAAATCATTAAATTTCAATTTCTAATTCTCTGTCTATTTTTTTCCCGCACATGAGCAAGAACAGGAAGGTACAGAAACCAGAACTTTGAGTTACAAGGCCTAGAAAAGAGGTAAGAGCATGAACTAAACATGCTAAGAAAATTTATGCTTCCAATCTTTTAGAGAATTTAAAGGAAGAAGAACATTTGTATGATCATTATATAAAAGTATTTTTTACATACAAAAAGAAGTTCCCTATTCTTTAAATTGATATCTTGTTTTTGAGTTCTTTAAGTTTGATTTTGCAAAATTTGATCAAAAAGAACTTAGGAGCATGTTGTCAAGTTTATTTTCAATATTTTATTCACTTTGTTGATTGTGTTGACTAACTTTTTGGAGGAGCCAGAGTGGGAACGATCGCCACTAGGTGAGTAGAAAAAAAAGAAAAATCAATCAAAAATGTGCCTAGCCTTTGCTAGCTTCAAAAATGAGGTACTTATCTTAACAAGCTTGCATTGATTATATTGTGGCATTCCTTTGAATCTAGTTTAATAGGAAAAAACCCTATTATTGTCCAAATTGAGCAAACATTAGGCATATTCTCTCCACTTTTTGAAGTGGATCAAAAAGCCAAATGTGTGAGTTCAATTTGGTAGAAAGAAAGGGAAGGAATTAACCAAACATTTCCATTTTAAGAACCTCCTTGTCAAGGGGTTGAAAAAGAACAAAAAGTGCTTGAAGTGTTTGGAACGAAGGAAGACAATAGGGATATTATCTTCATTCTTTGAGTGAATCAAACTCCCAAACTTGTTGGACTAAGTTCATTTTTTTCTTTCCATATATGCTAGGTCAAATAGAACTTTAGAGGGCCTGCCTCCTAAGAATTCCTTTACGAAGGCGGTGAGAGGGAATGACCCAAAGTGGGAGAAAATCACTTTAGCCATGATATCATCCAACCCAATATAAATAAATGCACTTTACCTTAATCAGAAAGTGACTAAGTTGTGTGCAAGTCATCCTCACTTCCTTGAGTAGTCCTTTGGGATTGCGCAAAATCATACTTTTGTGCATGTGAGAAGCCTGCAAGGGGGTAAAGGAACTTGACATGATTTAGAACAGAGGTTTTCATTAAAACCCAATTAAAATTGTAAGCCTACCTTTTAGAGCCATTGTTAAAAGCCAAATTTGTTTGACTCTAGGTAGATTGCTTGGAAGACTTTCTTGTGATATACTTGTGAAAATGACTAAGAACATACACTTTTAGTGTTGTGTTAGGGACATGATGTAAATTTGATGTGTGTGTTGAGTTTGTATTTCATTTTCAAGAAAGAATCTTCTCTGACAGATCTGATCAAAGACCTTAAACTTTTAAAACCTTAAAAAAATTGAAAATTCAACTTTGATCTATGAAGTGCCGCATATGATCATTTAAACGATGCCTACACATAGTTCTATGATGCGTACACAACTAAAATGGTGCCTGTAATTTTTCAAAAACCATGTAAGCCACTAGAAAGTGTCACCTAGAAACAATTCAATAATTCCTATCAACAGGAAAATTCTACGTACTAACTGCAGAGTGTCACATACAAGAATTCAAGTCAATGCGTACTAACATTAAAGTGATGCTTACACAATAGGAAGTGACACCCAGAAACAAAGAAGGGAAAATGATGGATGTTTCCCAAAGTTTTGAAAACAAGATAGCTGCATTTTGGGATACCCTTTTGGACATTTTACCTCTGTGTACTTTCAACTTGATCAAAATCCTCCATTTTTGGAGATTTTGCAAAATCATCCAAGGATTGATCATTTAAGTGAAGACAAAAGCCTAAGCTCTTTATATGATTCATGTTCATGCCAAATTTTATGCGATCGCATTATATCAAGTCTACCCTGCAACCACACAGATCCTATCTAAGGCAGGAGTGTCCTTTTTCGAGTGATAACTTTACTTCTTCAAGATCCTTATAAGAACCTATAAAGGAGATGGAGCCAACAATGTCTTTTCCATTTGGCAACATGGACCCTGATCAAATCAATCATGTTAACAAAGATACAAACAACAATGGAGGAGGAAATGTTGATCTGAACAACCAAGGGTCAAACAAAAATAACATGGGAGGAGGAAACATTGACCCTAACAACCAAGCGTTAAACAACAACAATCTTGGAGGAGTAAATCTTGACCCTACCAATCAAGGGTTAAACAATAATAATAACAATGGGGGAAACATTGACCCTAATGATGAAGAATCGACCAATGAAAAGGTTAATGAAGCAATGCAAAGTCCTTTCTTCATGAATATCATGGAAAAAGTGTTGGAAAAAGACAAAGAAAAATACTTCCTAGACCTAGCACAAGTGGGTCTCAAACTTCCCCATGACTATAATGTCAATCAACTCAAACAAAAAGAAGCTGAGGCTAATCCTATTGATATCATGAAAAAATAATTCAAACTCTTCCAAATGCAATTGGACATGATGAAACAAAGTGGGGTTCCTAAACCCTTTTCTATCGAAGCTTTGTGTCCTTTACCATTTGATAAATCATTAATTATGGTTCCATTCCCAACTAATGCTATCTTTCCTAAATATGACAAGTATGAAGGAACAACTGATCCTCAAGATCACTTAAGGGAATTTTGTGCATTGATCCTAGAGTCCATGCATGATACGACTTACCTCATGAGGTTATTTCCTAGAAGTTTAGGATGCATGACCATGAAGTGGTTTTTGAAGTTACCCTCCGGCATCTGAACTTTCAAAGAGTTGACCTCCAAATTCATGACTCATTATTCCTACAATATCAAACATGAGGTTACGATGATAAATTTATGTAATACCAAGAAATGAGAGGGAGAAGGATTTCTACTTTTATTACAATGATGGAGAGTGGTATTTGCTAGATACCCTCTAAGTGTACCTAAAAAAGAGAAGATGGATATCTTTATTAATAGCTTGACTAATGAGATGAATTACTAGTTAAGATTACAATGTCCCAAGTCTTTCCAAGACCTAATTGAGAATGGGGTTACCACGGAAGAGGTATTGGTCAAAAGTGGAGAATTGAAGCTTTATAAAAGCAATAACAACAATACTTCTAATAACAACCAAAATAGAAAACCTCCTAACAATAACTGGTTTTGGATGAGAAATAACAATAAAGGAGTGGTGAATGATGGAGATTTAGAGGCTAATAATTTTAAGGCCACCCCTTTCAATCTTACCAAAGGATTTGCTCAAGCTAATAATGTGACCCAAGAACCCAAGGTACCTTTCAACAACAACAATAATAATAACTTTGGGAACAATCAAGGGGCTAACAATCCTAAGCCTTTCTTTACACCAAATCCTAAAAGAACATTCACACCTTTGGGTGAACCCCTCGAGAAGGCATTAAGAACCCTCATTTCTAATAAGCTTATTGACTTACCTAGAGCTCAACCATATGAACCACAAATCAAACCTACATGGTGGAGTGAGTCTAGTCATTGTGAATACCATAGAAATTGAGGACATAAGAAAAGTGATTGCATGTGTTTGAGACACGTAGTGTAAGACCTAATTGACAATGGTGTGATAAAGGAAAAAGTCCCTCAAAACAATATGGCCTTTAAGACTCCTTTCTACAAACATGAAAAAGGTGAATCGTCCAACTCAAACAATGGAGGGAACAATGGAAACAATTTGAGAGGCAACAACAATGTAAAATTTTCCCATACCTATGACAATACTAATAATGCCCTATCTGGACATGATAGTACTATCAATGTTGTGGTAATCAAAGAAAAACCAATTCAAGAGTCCTCTAATATTGTAACTAGGGGGCTAGCAGTGAAAGTTACCCTACAAGGAAGTGCCCCTAAAACCTTTGGTCTTACTTCAACAACTACTTTGGCTAAATGAACATCTTCTTCAATAAGGCCTTATAGTTTGGTGGATCAATTGCATAAAAATCCAGCACAAATCTCTATTTTGGAGTTGTTGAAACTATCTCCTAATCAAAAATAAATATTGGAAAAATCCCTAGTGGAAACCAATGTTCCTATAACCTTGGAGGAGGATAATTTTCAAAATATGGTAGTCGTCTCATAGCTCCTCATTTCCTTTTGTTCTCCAAACAAGATGACATGTCTATTACCCACCCTCAAAATTTTCCCTTGCATATACAATTGTTAATCTAAAGGAATAGGGTTAAGAGATTTCTCATTGATGGGGGAGCCAGTCTCAATATTTTTATATTAAACCTTGTCAATTCTTTAGGGATATTTGAATCATCTATTGATCCTAAGAAGAAAATAACATTAAGGCTTATGATGAGGAAGAAAGGTCTTCAAAAGGCATGATTATTTTACCTATCCAATTGGGACCTATCAAAAAAGATACCATATGTCAAGTTCTCGACATGAAATTAACTTATAATATCCTATTGGGAAGATCTTGGATTCATGAGATGGAAGCAGTACCTTCTACTTATCACCAATGCATAAAATTTCCACATAGAGGCAAGGAGATCACAATTGGAGGAGATTCTAATCCCTTCCAATATTGCAACACGTTGAGGCAAAGTCATTAATTATTTATTCCTCATAATAGGGAAGGAGTCATCCCTAATGATACTATTGAAGAACCCAAAAATGAAAGTTTGAAGTTGACATCAAATGCTACTTCCATCTCAAACCCTAATCAAACTAACTCAACAAAAAAAACTAAGGGAAAGGAAAAGATGAGTTATGAGGGTCAAAATTTGCATGATAATTCAACTAAGACTTCTACATTGAAGATGGAAACTTTGAAACCTACCAAGGAATAAAGATAACAAGCTAAGAAGGATCAATATCAAAAGATGAGTGAATTGATGCACACCCTTGAAAAACAATGTAAAATTAACTCCAAGGGAGTGGGGGAATATTTCATTTCCCTATTTGATTTACCAACCTCTCCTAGGACACATGGGAAGCCATCAAGTGCTCACCCCCCTCATAAATACAATTCTCATTTTGTAAGAGAGAGTTATAAATCTACCTTAGAGAAGGAGGATAATGAAGTACTACAATGGCTCTATAAAGAAGAGGACACTTAAAATCATTCTATGGAAAGGGTACAACACATCAACATTCAAACCAATCAATATGGGAAAGGGTATCAAATCATGAAAAAAATGGGATATAAGGGAAGAGGGCCCTTAGGAGTTTGAAATAGAGGATTATTAGAACCCATTGAACTAGCTTGTAGAGCAAAAGAAGAGAAAGCCAGAATAGGTTTTCAATATAAGGGAGAAAGTTCAAGTCCAATGCATGATTCCCATGAACGTGTGCACATGGTTGGTTCTGAAAGTCAAGATGACTTTAGGGATTATGAGTGGGATTATTTTTCTGAAGAGTCTTGTCATGACATAGAAGTTGATGTTATTCACACATATGCAACTATTCCCAATGTTGCAAGTCAAGAAAATGAACATCAAGGCTCAAATTATACACAAGTGTCAAGTGAACCTTAAGAATCCAACATAGGTCAAGCATCTAGGAATATTCAATGGATAGGTGAACCTTGGGTACCTTCATGGGGGGGGTGATTCAAATGTTGTATTTAATCCACATGCATTCTTTCCCATGGAAATCAGCGAGGACTCTAGTGAAGGAGACTTTGATCCAACTTCCATGGAACATCTTGAGGAAGCCCATGTCATAGACCTAAGTGATACAATGTATGAACCTTGAAATTAAATCATGTCCTTAAACCCTTCGAATGACAATTTTCAAAATGAATTTTTATCCTTAATGCACCCCAAACTCATTGATTGGGATTTATCCGAACCAAATGACATATTATACTTTCCCAATGACCTTGCAATGGCCCAATAACTAAATGTGGTTGATCCATCTTCTTCCATCAATGAATACAATCTGGACATAATGATAGAGACATGGGTCCAACCTCTCAATCCACAAAATAAAATAAAAATTAAAAGGTCTAGTGGTGAAAACCACCATGTGGCAGTGCTAGAACCTAAAAAAGTCAAAATATTGGATGTTTCCAAAGGTGAAAACCCAATTGTGGCACCTAAGGAAGAGAGGTTGGATTCCCTACCTAAACATGAAGATGAAAGATCACCCATCCTTATTGAATCAATGGAGAAGGTTAACATTGGCACTGAAGAGGATCCTAAGGTTATTCATCTTGCAACATCTTTGAATCCATTAGAAAGGAAGGATTTCATCAAATTCTTTCAATCAAATAAAATTAACTTTGCATGGTCTTATGATAACATGCCCAGGTTAGATCCAAGCTTCATAATGCATCATTTAAATGTGAAACTTGGTGTGAAGCTTGTCAAGCAAAAATTGAAAAAAATGCACCCTCATGTGGCACTTTTAGTAAAAGCAGAATTGGAAAAGCTCCTCAAGGTTGGATTCATAAGAGTAATTGTATATGCAGAATGAATATCCAACATTGTACCAATCACAAAACATGACAAATCTATTAGAGTTTGCATGGATTTTAGAGCTCTCAATCTTCCTTGCCCGAAAGATGATTTTCCACTACCTAGCATTGATACAATAGTGGACTTAATAGTGGGTCATTCTATGCTTTCCTTGATGGATGGATTTAGTGGATATAATTAAATTTTAATTTCACCTAAAGACCAAGAGAAGACAACTTTTACATGCCCATGGGGAACCTTTTGTTGTAATGTGATGCTCTTCAGTCTCAAAAATTCTGGAGCAACTTACCAAAGAGCAATGACTACCATATTCTATGATATGATGCATACCTTTTTAGAAGACTATGTGGATGATATTATAGCAAAATCACATAAAAGAAAGGATCACTTACCAATATTAGACAAGATATTCACAAGGTTAGAACAATTTAAAGTGAGACTCAATCCAAAGAAGTGTGCTTTTGGGGTACAATCTAGCAAACTCTTAGGTTACATTATTTCTGCAAAAGGGATTGAAGTAGATCCTGAGAAAGTACAAGAAATAATGGACATGGAAATTCCTAAAAATATTAGCCAAATGAGGTCTCTTCAAGGAAGACTTCAATCTATAAGAAGGTTCATCTCCCAATTGGCAGAAAAATGCCATTCATTCACAAGGTTGCTACATAAAGACACTATTTTTACATGGGATGAAGAATGTGACAAAGCTTTCACATTGTTAAAAACATACCTGGTGAATCCACCCATCTTAATGTCACCTATTAAAGGCAAACCTTTGTTACTTTACATATCAGCAATGGAGAAATCTTTAGGGGTCCTATTAGCACAAGAAGATAATGAAGGAAAAGAAAGAGTCATTTACTACTTGAGTAGAACATTGATAAAGTATGAATTGAACTATAGCTTCATCGAAAGGGCTTTCCTAATTGTGGTATTTTCCTGTCAAAAGCTTAGACATTACATGTTGATGCATAAAGTGAAGTTAATTGCCAAGATTTATCCTTTGAAGTATCTACTTAGTAAAACAGCCCTAAAAAGAAGAATTGCAAAGTGGGTGATGGTACTTAGTGAGTTTGATATTGAGTACGTGGACAGGAAAGCAATCAAGGGACAAGTAATTGTTGAACAGTTGACCAAACATCCTTTAGATTCTACACATCCAATTAAACCAGAATTTCCAGATTCAGAGATTGTTAATGTGGAAGCAAAGACATGGAATTTATATTCCAACGGATCCTATTCTCAAAGTGGTTCAGGGGCAGGTATTATTTTGATAACACCTCAAGGTTGCACAATTCCAAAATATTACAAACTATTGTTTCCTTTCATAAATAATATTTCTAAATATGATCATAGGTCTCAAAATGGCTTTGGAATGGAATGTCACAGAATTACAAGTTTATGGAGACTCTTAATTAGTCATCAACCAGATCAATGATGAATACAATACCAAAGATGAAAAATTGATGCCATATAAAAGGATGGTGGATGATTGGAAAAATATTTTTCTTTGATTACCTTTGAGAAAATTCCAAGAGACAAAAATAGAGTAGCTGGTGCAATGGCTACTTTAGCTTCATTACTCCAAATGCCTGATCAGAATGTGAGGTACGAATTCTTGGTCGAGGAGTTGGAAAAACTAGCATTTGACTTACTCGATACCCAAATAATTTCCCTTCTTAATGGACATGAATCACCTTGGTATGGACCAATTTATATTTATCTTAAAAACCAAACCTTACCTTTGGACCAAACCCGAGCCCAAAAATGACATTTCATACCACAATCGGCTCATTATACCATCCTATCAGACACATTGTATTGTAAGGGTCTTGATGGAATGCTCCTTAGATGTCTAGAGGAAGAGGAATATAGGTTAGCTTTAAGAGATGTCCACAAGGGGATTTGTGGGTCACATTCTAGTGGATTAAATTTTGCAAAGAAAATCCTTCGCACATGGTATTTTTGGAAAACCTTAGAAAAAGATGGTTGTCAATTTGTGAGAGTTTGTGCTAAATGCCAATATCACGGTGACATGATCCATGCACCTGCACAAGAATTACATCATTTTGTCACACCATGGCCATTTTATCAATGGGGTTTTGATCTAATTGGCATGATTTATCCACCATCTTCTAATGGACATAAATATATCCTCACAATGACAAAATATTTCACTAAGTGGGTAGAGGTCATTCCTTTGACAACTACCATAGGGAAAAAAATTTCCATGTTTATCCTTAATCACATTATTTGTCGATATGGTATTCCTCATGCCATAATTATGGACAATGGAAAACAATTCAAGAACAAATATGTGGATGAACTTTGTGGAACATTTCATATTATTCACCATTCTTCCTCCATTTACTATCCTCAAGGTAATGGACAAGCCAAGGCTACAAACAAGAACATTCTCAAAATATTGAAGAGATCGGTTGATAAGTCAGGAAGAGATTGGCATATTCAGATAAACCTGGCATTGTGGGCCTATAGAACTAGCATCTGTACACCAACATGAGCTACACCGTTTTCATTGGTTTATGGGGCCGAAGTTGTTCTACCCTTAGAAGTTGAAATACCATCCTTACGAGTGTCACTACATGAATTAATCATGGATGAGGATTATAGGGTTGCCTAAATTCAACAATTGGAATTGTTGGAGGAACATCAAACACAAGCATATGATCATTTTAAAGTATATCAGAATAGAGTTTCAAGAAACTACAACAAACACATCAAACCAAGAGCCTTTCATGTGGGAGACTTAGTGTTAAGAGAAAACCCTAAAAATCAGGCAGATAGGGAAAATAAAGGAAAATAGGAAGAAAATTGGCTTGGTCCTTTTGTAATTATTTCTTCTTTTGGAACGAGAACATACAAACTAGCTGATTGTGAAGGGGATGAGTTTCAAGAACCCATTAATAACATTCATTTAAAGAGGTTTCATACCTAATCAGATGAAGGAGAATCAGATGAAAGAGTATCAGATGAGAATATCAGATGAGTTAGCATCTTCTTTGTATAGGAGAAAAATTTAAAATCCAAAAAAAAAGGAGAAAAGATTAAAATACAAAAAATTAGAAAGATCATAAAGCCAAAAACATTGGAAAAGTGGAAAACTCAGAAAAAGGAGAAAATTGATCATGAAGAAATAAAAAATGTTGTCTTGGTGAAAACCTAGCAAATAGTCACCTTGATGATAAAAAAAAAGGGAAAAAATGAAAAAAATTGAAAAAATTGAAAAAGTAAAAAGTGTCTTGGTGAAAACCTAGCAATAGGCGCCTTGGTAGCAAAAAAAGCAAAAACGAGAAAAAAAAAGAAATAAACCCAAAAGGTGAAAAATTGGAAACAGGCACATTTTGTCCCTTAGGTCTTTTCTAGTCACATTTGTACATATTACATTCACCATCTCATTTGTACATATCTTCATTGCATCTATCATTCATGCATAGTCATAATAAAGCCTTTCAGCTGCATTATTGCATTCTAGGTTTCATATTTGCCCTAAGTCTCACATTGATCACATTTATCACTTGGGGGAAAACATCATGAATTATTGGTACCAAACGGATTCAAAAGTGCAACATCTTGGTCACATAGCAGAAGCAGATTTTCAGATTCAGCAGAGAGATATTTTGGAACCTTTGATGGATATCATTGTTCAACCCTAAACAGTTTGATCCTACAACATGATTCTTGAGTTTCATTGACTTATTTTATCAGGATTAAAAATTTATAACACCCTAAATGATCAGAATGTTTGGAATTCTTTTTGAAAATCTTGATACATTGCGATACACTTGAAATTTTTGATGAGTTTTTCATTGAATTTTTTGAGTCGTGTCTTTTTAGCTAATTGATGATGTTTTGACTAGATTAGCGATAATGGAGACATGATTTTTTCTTGGCTTTTGTGTGACTATTTTGAGGGAGATTCTTTAACTTGTGTGAATTCCTTTAAGGACATGGTCATCAAAGAACCATCGAGGAAATTCATATAGGAAGGAGGATTAACCTTTGTTTTCTTACGCAAAAGGATACCTTAGATATTTAGATCTTTAATATCTTAATACCAAAATCCACTTGCAACATTGAATCCATTGAAACCGGTATTCATACTCCCATAGTTGGTCATTCAACTAGTGAAGGTTGTACCAGGTTCCTAAACAAGGTTACCAACTGAGATGAAAGTCATATTCATATTCTTATGGTCACAGTGGCACCATTAAGGATTGTATCGACTCCTAGTTCCACAACGCTCAATGATGAAAATATATCTCTTTTGCAGTTCTTTCAAAAAAAAGCTAGTGACCTTTAGTTGCATTGCATTGCATTTTCATGTTAGATTAGTTGTATTATTTAGAGTAATTTTTCCAAGTAGAAGGGGGTTCAACATTTTCAGGGTTATATCAAATTCAATGGTTTCAAATCAATTATGTGAGATTATATTTTGCATTCAGTCATAGCATTAATCATTAATAATTATTTATACATATCTTGAAAAAATCAAAAGAAAAGATACATTAATCATTATTCATTTATCATTCATATTTTAGAATTGTATTTCATAAACTAAGTTGCATACATTAAAATCCAAAATGATAGTTGCATTCATTTTACCATTGCACTAAGTATTGCATCCATATCATTGCATTGCATAAACCATACATCAAAATAAAATCAAAATCATATAGCAATAGTGGCATAAACATCATTTGCATCCATATATCTATGTCATACTCTAAGACATTGCATCCATAGCATAAATAAAAGAAGTGCATCATAGACATCATGTAGATATGCATATAAATAAATCTAACATCATCACATAAACATCAAAGGGAAATCAATCAAAGAGCGTCATAGATAAATGTCCATCATCAAATGTATATAAAAAATTTGTATATCAAAGATACATCAAAAAAATGATCCATACATCAATCCTGATCAAAAACTCCATATGATACATCAATGTAATATCAGGATATCAAACTCTTATATATCTCATGACCTAGCCAGGGCACCTGATCCATCTCTAGAAGCACCTGATCCATCCCCTGACCCATTGAGACCCCTATCACCTGCTCTATCTTGAGTGGTAGGTGGTGCCTGACTCGTGCTAGTACTCATAGGTAACTGAGCCATTGTAGCCAAGAACTATTGTAACATCATAGTCACCTGATCCAAGCGTCCAGTAACTACAGTCATTCCTGCCTGTAATCATCTCACATCCTGTACTAAACAATCAATGATAGGAGGAAATAGAGGTGCCTGTGGTGCCTGAGGTGCTAATGGTACATATGGTATCACCTGTATCTGAGGTGCACCCTGAACCTATGCTACACTAACCTATGGATCTACTTGAGAAGGTACATGTCTTGGAGGAGATGCCATTCTCTATGGATCTTGACCCTGTAAAGTAACCTATAATGGAACCTGTTTGGCTACCTATACCCATCTCTATCTTTGTCTATCCCAAGCTATAGCTAGAATAGACTGAACCTATCTCTACATCGATAATTGTACTCATCTCTATCTAGGCTATCCAAACCCACCACCTCAAGCTCTCACATGTCCACCCCACATCTGAGGTCCTACAGCTCTCTGTACCCAAGGAGCCCTAGGTACTCTTTATACTCACTTCCTCCGTGGTCTCCTACCACCGTCACCCCCATCATCTCCATCTCCACCATCATTAGTAGACAACTCATCAACATTAGGAATCAGCTCTGCTTGATCTATGAATCTAGTAAATCTATGTCGAGAAAACCACTCTCAATAATCAATGAACATCCCTGCATCAGCCACATGCTCCATCATATGCCATCTGACATGTCCTAGCCACTTGATCTCTGCACATGCAAGCTGATAATAAACCTAAGCTCCCTACATGGATCACTCTACATGTACTCTCGCATACAATGCCATACCTTGTGACATATCCTGAACACGACCATACTGATGGAGAACTCTCCCAAAGAAGAATCTCTCTATACATAGTGGCGATCAACCAATCATCCACTGAGGGGAAAACATATATGGATGCTCATCATCATCCTCTCTCCATCCCTTGCAGCCCAAGTATGGTCTCCATATGACCTAATCAATATCATCAATAGTTCAACGCCAAAACTCAACCTTGCCTAGACGATGCTAGACAATCATGCCATCATATAGAAAAGTGTAGGGATATCCTCGACCTCACACTCATGTTGATATAGGTCTGGTAATAGATATATGCTCCTAGGTCCATAGCTGTAACAAAACTGCACCTTCAGATATAACCGCACTATTTCTATACACAACCTCATGTAAATCATGATATAACTAGGCTAGCACGCAAGATCCCAGTCTAATCTCCGAGGATGAGAACTCAAGTCCTCTAAAATGTGGCCCCATCTGACTGAAAATCCATGACCTCTCTTTTCTAGGAAGATAATTCCTCCAATCACTTCTCCTAACAAAGCTGGCAAAGTAGGAAATGAAGCGAACTATGCCCATGTAATTCTATCATCACCAATATTGGCATCTCTGAACACCCGTCTACATGTGCAACCATTGTAGACCTAATCATAGTAAACCCGCTCTCCACAGGTCAGGATCCTTAATAATCTGTATACATCCTCTGGCATGATGGTCATCTTGCCGAAGGGTAGATGGAAAGTATTATGGTCAGAGTGGCAACGCTCTGCCATAGTGTCAATAAACCTTAGTTCAGCTGAAACTGAGGGAGATCAAGAAGGAATCTGATCCTACATGTCTCGATCATCCATCTCTCTGGAAGGGTCAACTCATCAACTAGATCAAAGACCCAAGATGCTACATTATGTACGTATAACTTACGATAATGTGCCTACATTTTGCAAAAAAAGTGAATTATATTAGTATCTTTCTATTGGTGGATCATTCTAAGTCAATCAAACATATTAAATATACCTTTGCTCTTTTTGAGTGCATCAACCTATTGTTTCTGACCTCTAGCTCTTGAGAAGGGATCAATTTGAAATATCTTTTAATCAATCTGATTGACACATCAAACATTCACTGGTATTATTATTCTAATATCCTAAACACTAAGTAACATTATGGAATCACATCTTTTTAGCTTGGCAATCAATCTCATCATCCAGATGATCAATCAAAGACAACTTGTTCTATCTCAAATTAGGTTTTCATCAAATATCATTGTACACGTCACTTGATTAAGTGGAATGATCATTTCCTGATACGCATCATTGAAAACATCATACGCATCATTTAAAGTTTTGGAGGCATTTCTTTATAGCATACGTGGCATTTGCAAGTCCTATGCGACATTCAAACTATGCTACGCGTCATTTAAATCTTAATTTTGCAAAGGGGTTTCATACACATCATTAAAAACATGGGGTTCGCATTTTAACCTAATTTCTAAGCGGTGTTTAACACTTCCTACATGTTATTTAACTACATGGACATGGAATTTCCCTATCCTACACATCATTTAAAATCTCCTAAGCAACCTTTTGCTAAATCTAATCTAAAAAGAATAAAAAATGATAATAAATTCTATCAAAAAGAGAAATAAATGCACCATGAAGGTTCAAATCACTCACTAGAGGTTTGTAGTCAAGAGGTCTTTGATACTGGCGCGCTCTCTCAAATTGAGGCTCTCAGATAGGGACCACCATTGCTCTCAATCACAGCAGAATCAGAGCAAAATCTCAATAGTCAAAAGTGAAAATGAATAGTAAATTTGGGTTTTTCAACCTATTTAAGCTATTTTGACCTAATTTTTGAGAGATTTTTGCCCCACCTAACCTAAATCTACATTTTCTACACACTGGGGCATATTGTGATCTTATCATCATTTTTCTTATGTTTTCAGAAATGAAATCATTTGGATATACTTTTTACATCAATCACATCCTATTAGCATCGGGACATCAAAATGTTTTCATTTCTGAGGAGGCATATATCATCAGATCATCAAATTAGGGTATCTATATCAAATCTGGGGCATTAAAATTTCAAAATTTTATTAGTGGGGCATTATACATCTTATTTAAATCAGTTATCAAATAAGGGTTTCAAATAAGTTATCAAACCAGAGTTGTGAATTAGTGCATCAAATCAATCAGAATTGTGAATTAGGTTTTCATCAATCAAGCAATTTTTCATTATCAAATCAGGCTTTTATCATCAATCAAATCAGGTTTTTATCAATCATTCAATCAGGTTTTTAGTATCAGATCAGGTTTTTATCATCAATCAAATTAGGTTTTTATCGTCAGTTATCGGAGCCGTTATATCAATCAATCAATCAATATCAAATCAGTAATCAGGACATGCAATTTTCTTTGAATCAATGCGCTTCACACATCAATTCAAAGAGGGGCATTTGTAGACACCCAAAATTGACCAGGTGTCTTAATATCATCAAAGTCTAAAAATCTTAACAAAATCTCATCAAAATGCTTCAAATGCTTCAAAATGGATCAAAATCAATTTAAATGGACATTTATAAATCAAAGTGGATTAAATCAAATTTAAATCAAGGGATTAATTAATCATGAAATCAAATAATTAATTACAATCCTAAAAGGATCAATCAAATTATACAATTGATTTTAATCAATTAATTGTATAGTTTAAATCAAAAAATCAAATTGAACCTATTCCTTACATGGATAAATTAATTAAATGGTTGAATTAATTAAAATCCTAATATATTTTCAACACAAATTAAAGAGCCAATAAGAATTGATAACACACTTGCACATGGATCACTCCAATTTTGCATCTCAACCTCTCATTTATCCTTTAAAATCTCATCCACTCATCTTGTCCCACCCATTGAGGATAACATTTAAATGGTCCCCTTATTTGAAACCATTTGAGAGATCAAACTCAACCAAGGATTAACCCATGATCAATTCCCTCTACCCCCTACCCTTGGGATTTTACTAGAAATACAAGTCATTTTCAACCATAAGGATATCCTAGAAAATTCCAACGCAAACCATCCTCATTATCAACAATTTCATAGAATTTTGAGCAATAGTGACAGAATTTCATAGAAAATTGAGAGATCATATCATTTCATGAGAGAATTTGAGTTCATTTTGTATCAAATTGAGAGAATTGAGAGCTAGATTAGGCATTTTATGATCAATTTCTCATTCTAGGAAGGTCACTAGTAGAGATTAAGGCTGAGAGCTCTACTTGCAAAGCCTAGTTAGAGAACCATGAGATGTTATAGATTTTAAATGCAATTCTTTAGATTAATTTTCTTATTTATTTCAATAGAATTGTAATTAATTGTCCTAATTTCATGAAGGTGTATTAACTCACACACAGTTAGTTCTATGAAAGTGTGTGCTCGTACGATGAGGATATATGAAATATGATCTATCTGTATGTATGTATGAGTAGTTTAAAGTATGGTGCATAGAAATGTGGACTTTCATGTGTTAGCTACTATAAGTAGTGAGTCATTTAGGTGTCAACAGATCTTTAATTTATGTTAATATTGTATATTAGTGATGGATCTATTCTATTTTACCCTTCTTCATCCGAGCAGGGAGCCCTCAGGCAGTAAGTCTTCCTTCTTTGGATAGTGAGCCCTTTGACAGTGAGCATTTCTTTGTAAATAACCTTAACTAGTCTTCATATATTTGAGAATTAATATTCTCAGTGGTTTTCCCTTAATGATGTAGGAGCATCTTGGGTTCATTGAAATCTTTCATCAACCAAAAATATTTGACTTTTTCTATTCTTGATCATTGGTTGCTGAGTTTTTCTGTTCCTAGTCATCGGTTGCACTGTTTCTTGTCGCGATTGAGTTCTATAGATACTTGGCGGTTGCGTTCATATATTTGTGTTCATTAGATAATTAGGAATATTTTCCTATGATCGCCACTCATTTTGATTTATCGCACCTGATTTATGTTGGATTCTTTGGCTATGTTTAGAATGTGTTCATGTTTATGAATCAGTGATTGTTTGGATCTTCGGTTGGATTTACTTGATCGGCGGTACTTATGGATATTTTTCCTATTTGGCTGACCTATTTATAGGATCTCTCCTTCTGATTTAATTGTTGGTTAAATACCTTTGGGTCTGAGCCTTCCTAGGTGGTTAGTTGGTAACGCATTTTGTTTGTCTTGGAGAATGTAATCTTGAGGTTGACCTATTTGGTTGCGGTCATGTATAAATTTTGGATCTTGGTCCTTGTTTTGGAGGAAGCTAGATGAAGTCAGGATAGTCAATTAGGGCTTGAAGAAGGATGATTTTCAGTCATAGGTTAGGAAGGATAAGTAGGTTTTCTTTGTAATAAGTCTCACGCATTGGAGTTGAGCATGTTGACTGCTATTGCAGAACTTTAAAATTGTTTTACCTGTGAATGAAAAGGTTGCATGTGTATACAATGAAACCTAACCTATTGGGAGCATGCTCAGACATGCAAATTTTAGAGATAAACATCAAATAATAACATTAAACATGTCTAAAAACATACTATTAAATAACAAGAAGAGATTCATCACAACCTCTGATGAGCCAAAAAAGTGCACCCAAGCATTGTTGATTTGCTCTTAGAGAAGTTTGTGGGTGTGCTCTCCCAACACAATATTGTAATCCCACTAGAAATGCATTAAAATGATAAGCTAATAACTCAAGAACAAGTATAAGGAACTTGTCTCAAGCTTTCACTATGAATGAAAATCCAAGCTTTAAACTAAAATGATAATGCAAGATCTAACTAAGCTAATAGAATTAGATTCATTCCATATTAAACCTAAGATGTGATATCTAGATTCAAATATGAAATAACATAAAAATACACTAAGATGAGCATGCTAAATTGCTTAAGAAATTCTAGAGCTAAACTAGCATGATAACAATGCATAAATGAGAGATGCTTTGCTCTTGAGAAAGGCCTCTATTTATAAAAATTTTGGAGGAGAGAGAGGGCTTGGATGAGGTGGAACTCATGTGGCATCCACATAGGTGCCATATGAGGGACACATAAGCCATGCAAGAGGCCCACTTTTCTCACACATGTGTGAGCAACTTTAGATGTGATGGGTCAAGGTGTACTTAAAGTACACATGTGAAGGATCTTGTAAGAAGGTGTAAGAGTTTTAGTCCAATGAAATACTTTTAGAAAGTGTAAGAAGGTGTCATCATAGGTGTAAGAAACCTTGTTGGCACCAAATAAGGATTATTTGGAAAAGTCAATTTTTGGAAATTTGCTCACACATGTGTGAGCAAATAATTAGGACTAATTGTTGTTGGAATCAAGAAATTAGCTTAATTAACCTTAGTTAATTAATAAATAGGTTTATTTGGTGAGAGTGATGTGAGGTAGGGTAGGATCTAGGTTCAAATTAGCTTAATTCAAATTAATTTAGATTAATTGT
>MU225054.1:1995649-2014089 GCA_018584345.1 Thuja plicata
TATGGCACAAGAGACTTTGTCATATCAATTTTGATAATATAGTAAAGATCAGCAATGTTAAGGTAGTCAGAGACCTTCCTAGTATTGCAAGACCTGTTGACACTATATGCAGGGAATGTGTTATGGGTAAGCATGTAAGGATTTCTTTTAGAAACAAGCAAAACTCAACTGAAAACAAATTGGACTTGGTACACACAGACTTATGTGGTCCTACTCAAACAAGATCATACTACGGAGAAATGTATTTCATTTTTTTTGTTGATGATTTTTCTAGGATGATGTGGGTTGCATTCTTAAAGGAGAAGTCTGAAGCTTTTGAGAAGTTTAAAATATTCAAAGCTAAGGTTGAGAATGAATTTGGATTAAAAGTGAAATGTCTTAGATCAGATAGAGGAGGAGAGTTCACCTCTGATCAGTTTTATGACTATTGTGAAGAACATAAAATAAAAAGATAGTTGAGTGTACCTAGAACCCCTCAACAAAATGGGATTGCAGAAAGGAGGAACATTATCATACTTGATACAGTGCACACCATGATGATTGAAGGAAAAGTGGCGCACACATATTGGAGAGATGCAGTGAACACATCAGTCTATACTATCAACATAACTCAATTAAGGCCAGGCGTAGATAAGACACCCTATGAAATTTGGTTTGGAAGTGTACCTACAGTAAAATATTTTACAATCTTTGGCAGCAAGTGCTACATCAAGAGAGATGATGGTGTTGGTAATTTTGATGCTGGAAGTGATGAAGGTATTTTCCTTCGTTACTCTACAAAAAGAAAAGCATATAGATGTTTCAATTTGAGATTGAAAAAGATAATTGAAAGTACTCATGTAAAAATTGATGAGAAGTTTATGATTCAAGAAAGATACTATGAATATGCACCTATGATTGAAGATGAACCTAGGCCTAGCAGAAAAGATACTATTATTGAAGAAATTTTTTATTGCATTGATGTCTCATGCAATGACCTTGAATCAAGAAGAGAAGAATCACAAATTACAAAAGAAGAAGACACACCTAAGGTTCCAAAATTCACATCTAGATACCACTCTAAAGATGATATCATTGGAGATCAGAGCAACAATGTTTTGACTAGATCAAAAGAAAAAAGTCTAGCAATGGATGAAGAGGTATGTTTACTCTCACAGATTGAACCTTTAAGTGTTCAACATGCATGCAATGATTCTGATTGGAAGAATGCAATGAAAGAAGAACTAGATCAGATAATAAAAAATGATACATGGGAATTGGTCCCTAGACCCAGTGACAAAATTGTGATTAGAATAAAGTGGGTATTCAGAAACAAGATGAATGAAGATGGTATAGTGGTAAGAAAACAATCAAGATTGGTATGTAAAGGATATGCACAGAGAGAAGGAATAGACTACACTGATACTTTTTCCCCAGTGAGCAGACTGGAAGCCATAAAGTTGTTCTTGGCATACGCAACATTCAAAGACTTTAAATTTTATCAAATAGATGTAAAATTAGCTTTTCTGAATGGTGATTTGAATGAAGAATTCTATTATATAAGCCTAAAGGATTTATTCTTTTAGATGAACCAGACATGGTATACAAATTGAAGAAAGAACTCTATGATCTTAAACAGGCCCCAAGAGCTTGGTATGAGAGACTTGATGGTTATCTTACCAAGATTGGATTCAAGAAAGGAGTAGTAGATTATAACCTATTCACAAGAGAGACACCTGATGGATTACTATTAGTTGCCATATTTGTTGATGACATTATCTTTGGGGGTAATGACAAGCTCAGTAAAGCATTTGTAAAATAAATGCAGAATGAATTCTAAATGAGTATGATTGGTCCTATAAAATGCTTTTTGGGACTGAATGTGAAACAAACAGATAAAGGTATATTCATTAATCAGTCAAAATATGTGAAAGAAATACTGAAGACCTTTCAAATGGATGACTATAAGCCAGTATGCACTCCCATGATAATAGGAAGCAAGATTTCAAAGGATGATGACTCCACAACAGTTGATAAAACATTGTACAAATCTATGATTGGTAAAATTATTTATCTAACTCACTCTAGACCTGATATATCTAATGCAGTTGGCATTGTTGGAAGATTTGCAGCTGAACCCAAAAAAATTCACCTAATGGAAATCAAGTGGATATTCAGATATCTAAAGGGAACTATAGACTATGGTTTATGGTATCCAAAATCAGAGAATTTACAACTTCGTGTGTATACAGATGCAGATTGGGTAGGTTGTATTGATGATAGGAAGAGCACTTAAGGTAGAGCAGTATTTCTTGGAAATAGGTTGGTTTCTTAGATAAGCAAGAAGCAGAACTATATTTCTCAATCAACAACAGAAGTTGAATATGTTGTAGTAGCACTAAATTATTCAACCATGGTTTGGATCAAGTAGATGGTTAAAGACTTTGGCATTTAAGTTGATTATCCTATTGTTATTCACTGTGATAATACTAGCACTATCAACATGTCTAAGAACCCTATGATGCATGCAAAGAAAAAACACATAGAGATCAAGTACCATTTCTTAAGAGAAAAGGTTGTAGACAAAGAAGTTAAATTGGACAATGTGAGCACCAAAGAATAGTTGGCAGATATTTTTTGAAAGCCCTTATCAAAGGATACTTTTGAGTATCTTAGGGAGAAGTTGGGAGTAATTCCCTCTCCTGAGTCTGTTTAGAAGAAGTAGCAAGAACATTAGTCATTAAGTGACTGATGAATGGTTGACTACTCTACTTCTGGAGTAGTACCTGTGCCTAATGGTTTATGGTGCCCTTTGCCATTGATTTCAAAGGGGGATTATATAGTAAGGGGGAGTATGTACTAAGGGGGAGCATATACTCTGGGAAAGTATATACATGGAACAAAAACATGGTCAGAGAAACTGCAGTAGTTTAGAGAAATCTTTGATGAGGATATTGAGAATATTGTAAAAGAAAGAGGATGCCATGAACAAAGGATGTTTTTGATATCATATGTTGCCATCAATGTCAAAGGGGGATATTTTTGGAGATTCAATTCTGAGTAGTTGATTGATTGTATGTTTGTACAACATATAATACACAGTATATGTATGTACTTATCAAAATGATGATGTGAAGACTTGCATGGATAGATACATGTTGTTCACATGTTTATTATGTTATGTTCATACATGTAGACCCAGATATGATGTTTCAGTAAAGTTATGCAATTCTATTATTGGCAGTTACAGTTCTAGAAGTGTAACTATTTAGGGCTGATGTATATAACATTTCTTGAGTTGTGCCTATCTTAAGGATATGCATGTGTATATTCACTGTTATTTATGATTTAACTATCTTTGGTTAAATGTGCCTATCATATTACATCAAGATCATGTTGTTTGAGTTGATTTGGTGAAGCCGACTCAGTGAAGCGTCGCGTCTGTTCAATTTGACTTGTGCGAACTTAATATTGTTTGCATGCTTAGTTAAGCCAACTAAGATGTTGTTGAAGTGTTTCTAAGAGCCAACATGGCCTTCTAATTTGGAGAAGATACTTATAGTAGTTCATTTGTGAACACTAAGTGTGAATGATACAAAAAGAGATAGAAGATGTATAGAGCAGAAGATAAGATGTGGTTCATTCATCAAGAGTCTATGTGAAGAAGAAGTGAAAGATTGTAATACACTGGAACTGATCAAGACAACAGGTCTACTCTATAGTTCATCATCAGATATAGTGCATAACTATTATATAGAAGGTTGTAGCCTTCAACATCAAGCAGTGAGCTTTTGGAGAGTGAGTCCACCACCCCTAATAGGGTTATTTGTAAAAGAATCCTAACATGGTCTGACCCATAACCAGGTCACTATACTTATTGCATTGTAATTTACAACTCCTAACAGGGTTGAAATATCTTCTAATAGGGATTACTATAAACAAGTATAGTTTATTATGGGTGCTAATTTCCACCAGGTTTTTTATCATTTGGTTTCCCCATAATCAAATTGTGTGTTATGTATTGTGTTATCTAATTAAGCATTTACTTTGTTGTATTCTAAATTTAAGGAAGTAAAAGAACTAAAGTTACCGATAACTGATTCACCCCCCCTCTCAGTTATCCTTTGGGACTATTCTAACAGAAGTGTTCAAATATTTCTTACCATGGACTGAGGCTTTAAAAGTTGTTTCACTTTTAGGTTTTGTCTTCAATTTTGATATCTCAAATGCCAAAATTTTGTTGATCAAGGTCTCTCTCTTGAAGTCTTTTGAAAATTGCATAGTCTCATCTAAGATGTTTATCTTTCTCTCATAATATTATGTCAGTGTAGTCATCAATTTATCCATTATGTCTTCCTCTGTAATTTCTCCACCATTGTTTCTAATTCCTACAACTACTTTATTAATCCTTTGACTGTATGCTCTGATGTTTTCTTCAAGTAGCATCTCTAAATTGTTATATCTTTTATTCCATGTCTTTCTGCATGCATTCTTTTCTTGGATATCTCCTTCAAACATGTCTTCTAGATACTTCCATATTGTATAGGCTCTATCTACTTTCTTAATTTCAAAAAACTCACTGTCAGATAATGCACTTATAAGGGCTTCTTTGGCAATTGCATTTTGGGTGAATACTTCCTTTTGTTTAACAATAGAATCTTCTTCTGCAAGATCTTTTAAAGAAGGAACATCAAAATTTTGAGTAGTTGCTTCATAAATCTCAAAACCAATGGACTTCAAATGTGTTATCATTTTGTTCTTCCAATTAAGATAATTCTCTCCATCAAACTTAGGACTCTCTTTTCTAAAGTACACCATCTAATCAACCTTAAGCTATTAAAATTTCTCCCCAAGGCACTTGGATCTGATACCAATTTTTAGGAATAGTCCCAAGAGATAACTGAGAGGGGGGGTGAAACAGTTATCTACAAGATTCAATTCTTTATCCAATTAAGTATAAAATAACATTAATCATAAAGACAATAAGATAACATAGATTATAACACCACAATTTTGGTTACGGGGAAACCCAAAATAGGTAAAAACCCCGGTGGGAATTAGCACCTACAAATAATTGCACTAGTGCATAATGATCCTTGTTAGAAGATCCTACAACCCTGTTAGGAGTTGATCTTTACAATGCATTAAGTACAGTGACCTAGTCAAAGGTTAGACCCTGTTAGGATTCTTTTACAAATAACCCTATTAGAGGTGAGGACACACTGTCCGTGAGCACACTTCTCAAACGATGAAGGCTGCAACCTTCTAGACAACGGATATACACTATATTTGATATTGAACTATGAATTAGACCTTCTATCTTGATCAATTCTAGTGAATTGTATACACTCTCTTCTTCTTCACATAGATCTTCAACTGATGAATGATATAGCTTTACTGGCCCAATACATCAAACATTCTTCTTTTCTTCTTACTCGCATTCAACACATATGGTGATCACAAAATGATCTTCTATAAGTATCCTCCTCCAAAGATATGATCAAGTCGGCTTGTAGGAAACTCTTCAACTACTTCTTTGTGGGCCAAACTAAGCATGCAACACAAATAGAACTGCGCAACTCAAGATGAGTAGATGCATTGCTTCACACAGTCGGCTCCACCAAATTAACTCAAACTTCACTCTGCAGATGAAACACATTAAGCGCTCTTAACCAAAAATTCTGAACTTATAAATAAGCACAATCCAAACATGCATATCCAAATGATAGGAACATATGAAGAAATAATAAAAATACTGTCGGCTCTTAATAAACAATTTGTTGAAATTGTAACTGGCAACTAGATCTTCATAACTCAACATCAACTGCACAACTAAACCTGCATCTATGAATATAGCATAATGAATATGTCTACAACATAAAAATAAATGTGCAAGGCTCCAACATATCCATACAGAGAATTACATATAGGACACTGTTGCATACTATATGTTTTCATCAATGACAAACATACAGTCAACCCCTGGTTCAAAGTCAAATCTCCAACACACGAGTTGTTGAAGAAAGGATTAATAAGAGAAAGTTTGAGTCCTTGTGCAGTACCTATAGTATTGGAACCTAAGAAGGATGGAGAATGGAGGATGTGTACAAATTATAAAGAAATAAAAAAGATTACTATTAAGTACTAGTTTCCTTTACCTAGTACGGATGACATAATGGATTGCTTTAGTGGAGCTAAGTATTTTACAAAGATTGATTTGAAGAGTCGTTATTATTATATTATAATAAGAGAAGGTGATGAAAGGAAGACTACCTTTAAGACTAAGGAAGGTTTGTATGAGTGGTTGTTAATACCTTTTGGTTTCTAATGCACCAATTACTTTCATGGGGATGATGAATGAAGTGTTGAAGGAATTTTTTTTTTTAATTTGTCATAGTTTATTTGGATGAAATTCTAATTTTGATTAAGATAGAATACAAACAACTTTTGCATGTAAGGAAAGTATTGCAGAGGTTAAGATAGGAGAAGTTATTGATAAATTTGAAGAAGTGTACTTTTATGAAGAATGAGCTTGTATACCTTGGATTTGTGATTTTGTTTTAAGGTTTGAAGATGGATCTTGAGAAGGTTAGAGCAATTATTGAGTGGCCTGGACCTGAAAGTGTTACTGAGGTAAGATCATTTCTTGGCTTCAAATTTTTTTTATAGGAAGTTCATTAGGAATTTTATTCCTATTTGCAATGCTATGAATGAGACAATGAGGAGAGATAAGAATGAATTAAAATGGACACATGGAACACAAATAATCTTTGATTTGTTGAAACAAAATGTAAATGAACAACTTGTGTTAGCACTACCAAAATTTAGTAAGGTATTTAATGTAGATTGTGAAGCTAGTGGGAGTGCAATCAGAGTAGTAATGATTCAAGAAAGTAGACCTGTGCGAGTGAAAATGAGTACCTGTAAGCTACACATAAAACACACACTTCAATAGATCCTTATATGATTAGTGGGTTAGAAATCAAAAAATCTAAAAATCATAAAACAACTACGCTAACCAAAATTGATCCATTGCCTTCTAGTAGGAAGGAGTATGAGCTTTCTCCCAGGTCATCGCAAGCTCAGTGACTACACCGATAACCTAAACAAAGGATTTAATCTAAATGTTCTAAAATGATATGCAAGATGCAAATTTATGGTTAATCAAAGCTACTTAATATTCAATTTTAGAGAACCAATTTGAATGTGTATGGATTAGTTTTAAAAACACCAATTTGCATGCTTAAAACAAATTAACAATTAAAGCTTGATAAATGCTAAGATGCAAGAAAAATATAAAAAATGCATAATAACGATGCAAAAATTAGGATTCTTTGTGAAGGAAAAGAGCCTCTCTTTTATAGAAATCTCTCTCAAATCAACGGTCGAGATCAAAAGAAAAGAGTGGCTCATATTCGATTGAAGAAGCACAATCCATGTGCAAGAGATGTGATTGGTCGACAGAGTCAATTGACTGAACATACTGATCAGTTATTTTGGAAACTTCCATATTCAGTTCTCAGTTAACTGAAATGTTTCCAAGAGGATAAACATTGGAGAATCAGTTAACTGAGTAGAACTGGATTGTTTCCAAAATGATAAATTAGTTAACTAGTTTTGATGATGTCATATACATTTTTAATAAATTAAATGATTTTGAATGCATATTTTTTTTATTAATTAATTTAATTTCCTTTTTTTATTTAATTGACAATTTTGTAATTTTATTTAATTAATTTATTAGAATATCAATTAAATAATTAACATAAGGTTTATTTGCCAATGTAATGTGAATTTAGGGATTAATTAATTAATCAAGTATGATGATTGATTAGGACCTAGGGTTTAGGTCAGATCAGTTCAAATTTGATGAATTTCCTATTTGATTTAGGACTTAGGATAATCAAGATTAGGGTTTCTTGATGAATTATTGAGATTGGGGGTTTAGGGTTTAGATGACTATTTTTAGGTGATTACATTTGCCCCTCTTTGAATTGATGTGTGATCATCACATTGATTCAAAAACCTATTAGCAAGAAGACCCAAATAGTTTGATTTGAAGCGATGAAACCATTCTTTTGAAGAAGAAGAAGATAGACTTTGATCTTGTTTGGACGAAGATCAATCAAAAGATATAAAATAGAATGCTCAGTTTGATTTGAAGTGATGAAACTGAACATCTGTGAGGAACTCTTAAACCTTTGATTGGTTTGAATGAATCACCAGTTTTATTTGAAGTGATGAAACTGATTACCGTTAAGAGATTTGATTAGCGAGAAAATTGACTTGATTTGAAGTGATGAAGCCAATTTGATTAATGTATCTGGTTTCAATAATGAATAGCTCATATAAGACCGATCTTGTCTAGTTTCGAGTGTATTCACCATTGTATAAGACCATTGATTAGGTTTCCTTTGATTTAAGATGATCTCAACTTGATTTGATGTGATGCAGCTGAGATGCCCCAAGTGATGGGGTTTTGATTGAGGATGCGATCACTGGAATGTTGATTACCTGATCCTGCCACCTTGGGAGCGAAATCAAAATATGGCTAGGTGCCCCAGTGATGAGAAGTAATTTGATTGATTAGACAATTTAGGAAGAAACTGATTTGATTAGAAATAGGTCCCAAGCGGTTAGGAAAAGAAGATGTACTTGATGGGAGGTCTTGTTGACCAAGATTGACCAAAGGTAAGATAGATGGATTAATTAGAAGAAAAGAATGAGAGATTTATATTAGTTGTGTAAGTGGTCAATTTCAGATTTTGATTTCGATCCTGAAAATGGAATCAGGAGAGTCACATTAGCAAGGGATGTCATGTTCACACAAAATTGACCACTTGACAATGAGAAGATTGATTGATAAGAACCTCAGATCCTTCACATTGGAGAGAGATAAAGTTATTATGTAGATTTAACACCATGCAGATGTAGATATAGATGCAAGACTAACATGAATGCAACCTAAGGTGTAGTCATTGAGCTTTAGCTTTGAAAATTTTCATCATTGAGCAATTTTGGAACATCAAAGTTGATACAATCCTTACTGGTGCCACTGCGACCATAAGAATATGAATATGACTTTCATCGCATAAGATATGGGAAACTAATGTAAGCATTGAGGCACAAAACCCGAGATGACCTGAACATTGTTTCTAGTTGATTTTCCAAGAGTACACCAGTATCAAGGCTTTCAAAGCCAAGATAACCATGAGTGCAATCTTTCATAAACAAGCAAAGAAATAACACTCAAGGAGACAGCTCCGACCTCACCTTGGCATTCAAATAAACAAGATTGAGGGATGTGAGGCTTTTTCACCTTAATGCAGGAGCTCTTACCACATACACGTTATTTATTTGACATTTTTGGATCATCGGGACCACACCAAAAAGCAGTAGACAAACAAAATATTAACAAAAATAATGAGAATAGACAACATACAAATAGAAGTTCAGCATACTTCAGTCAGTTTCAAAGTTTTCAGATGTGTATATGTATAGGGGGTTGAGAAACACCGTCGTTCTTGTGAGTGTGTTGTGTTTGATTGCTATAGATATGTTGTTTATGTTTGTGATATTCAATGTGTGTTAAGTAACACAGATGCATCCAAAGATAGTGTTAAGAAACACTTTTTATTGTGGTGTTGAGAAACACCTGTTTGTGTCAGTAGCAAGTTGTCCTTCAGAATTGATAAGATTATTGACTTTGGTGTAAGCCAACGATGTGATAAAATTTGGGGACCCATGCCTCGAGTAGAAAATGGAGATGACTAACTTGACTCATACTGCAAGGAAAAATCTGATTTGATTGCCCCTAGGTTATGACTTTGGATCGGTTTCAAGCCAGGAGGGTTCTCAAAAGAACCTGAGTGTCACAAAAGTGACTGAAAGCTATGTAAAAACTATAGCAAAGGATTTCTAATACTGAGCATTGATAGATGGAGCACTGAGTACAAGAGGCACCTATTTACCATGTTTTCATCTACTTGGCAAAGATTCAATTTTTTCTACCATGGCGCATGTTTACTAGGTTTTCACCAAGGCACTTCTTTTTTCAATTTCTTTTTTGTATTTTCCCATTTTTTGATTTTTTTGATTGATGCATCAAGGCGCTTATTGCTAGGTTTTCACCAAGATGATCATTTTTTTTAGGACATTTTTCAATTTTTATATTTTTTCAGGATCATAAGTATGTACATGGTACTGATCACTGAGAATGCCTTAGGTGTAGAACTTCTTTAGATGGAGAGTATTCATGGTCTCCCAAAGTGGTTCTCCTTTAGGTGTGGAAATTCAATAGGATCCGTAGCCGAATGCTGCAGTAATGATATAAGGACCCAGCCAGTTGGGTTCAAACTTCCCCTTCTACTCTTTATGTGACTAATTGCGGGGATTTTATCTCAACACAAGGTCGCCCACCTAAAGATCTCTAGGTCTGACTTTCTTGTTGTATCCTCTTGAAATTCATTTCTGATAAGCTCTGAGGTGATCAAGAGCCACTTTCTGACATTCATCAAGCAACTCTAGTTCTTGGACTCTTAAAACTTTGTATTCTTCATCTGGTATAAGTCTGCGCAAAGAAACCCTAAGAGATGAGATTTCTACCTCTAGGGGTAAGACTGCTTTTGCCCCATATACCAGTGCAAATGGGGTTTCCCCTGTAGGTGTTATGATGCTTATTTTATAAGCCCATAATGAAAGATTGATCTACAGGTGCCAATCCCTTCCACACTTGTTAACTGTACGATGCAAGATTTTCAAAAAAAAATTATTTGAGGCCTCAGCCTATCCATTACCTTGCAGGTAATATATGGAAGAACAGTGTTGTGTGATTTTGAATTTCGCACACAACTCATCTATGGTGTTGTTCTTAAATTTTTCTCCATTATCAATGATGATGGAGGAAGGTATGCCATAGCGATAAATGATGTAGTTTAGAATGAAAAATGAGACTTGATGTCCAGTCTCTTATTGAGTGGGACTGCTTCAAACCTCTTGGTGAAATACTCAGTAGCTGTAATAATGAACTTGTGTCCATTAGAAGATGAGGGGTGAATCCGCCCGATGAGATCAAATTCCCATTGTTGAAAGGGCCAATGTGTGATAAAGGGAATGAGCTCCCTTGCTGGAGCATGGATAAGATTGCCATGCAGCTGGCATTTCTTACAAGCTTTCGCATACCTAATAGCTTCTTTCTCCATATCTGGCCAATAATACCTTACTCTAAGCAGTTTTTGGGCCAGAGTCACCTAAAAGAGAAACAATTTTCCTTCACAGGGATCTTAACTTTTGCATTATCATTATTATGCAATTTTTCATGTTTTCTTTCATCTTAGCTTTCTCTTAATCATTTTTCTTTAATTATTGTTAATATGTTTTAAGCATGCAAATCAATCTAACTTAGAGCACATTTAGAATTTGGGATTAAAAATGAATCTCTCATATTTCAATTGGGTGCTTTGAAACTAAATCTAAATAGATTTGATTAAACACAAATCTTCATTTTGTATAATGATTTAGATCAATCATCTAGATTAAATCCTTCATTTATAAAAATGTGTAGTCACTAAGCTTGCGATGACCTGAGAACAAGCTCATACTCTTGCCTACTAGAAGGCAATGGATCGGTTTAGGTTAGCGTAGTTGTTTAATGTTTTCATATTTATTGATTTCTAACCCCCTAACCATCTAATGATCTATTGAAGTGTGTGTTTGTCATGCAGCTTGTAGGTACCCCATTTTCACACACACATTTCTAGCACCCCACAGTGGGTGCTAGAAATGTGTATGTGAAAATGATTACCTGCAAGCTATATGAAAAACACACACTTCAATAGATCCTTATATGATTAGCAGGTTATAAATCAAGAAATATGAAAACATTAAACAACTACACTAACTAAAACCGATCCATTGCCTTCTAGTAGGCGAGAGTATGAGCTTGCTCTCAGGTCATTGCAAGCTCAGTAACTACACTGATAACCTAAACAAAGGATTTAATCTAAATGATCTAAAATGATATGCAAGATGCAGATTTGTGGTAATCCAAGCTACTTAAGATCCAGTTTTAGAGCACCAATTTGAATGCGTATGGATTCATTTTAAAAATACCAAATTGAAAATATGAGAGATTCAGTTTTAAGCCCAAAACAAAGTGTGCTCTAACTTAGATTGGTTTGAATGCTTAAACAAACTAACAATTAAAGATAAACTGATAAATGCTAAGATGCAAGAAAACTAGAAAAACTGCATAATAATGATGCAAAGATTAGGATCCTTTATGAAGGAAAAGAATCTCTCTTTTATAGAAATCTCTCTTGAATCGAAGGTTAAGATCGAAAGAAAAGAGTGGCTCAGATTCAATTGAAGAAGCACAATCCATGTGCAAGCGATATGATTGGTTGATAGATTCAGTTGACTGACCTGACAAATCAGTTATTTTGGAAACTTGTATATTCAGTTCTTAGTTAACTGAAATGTTTCCAAGAGGATAAACAGTGGAGAATAAGTTAACTAAGTGGAACTGGATTGTTTCCAAAATGATAAATCATTTAACTAGTTTTGATGATGTCATATGCATTTTTAATAAATTAAATGATTTTGAAAGCATTTTTTTTTTTATTAATTAATTTAATTCCCTTTTTTATTTAATTGACAATTTTATAATTTTATTTACTTAAGATATCATAATATCAATTAAATAATTAACATAAGGTTTATTTGGTAATGTAATGTGATTTTAGGGATTAATTAATTAATCAAGTATGATGATTGACTAGGAGCTAGGGTTTAGGTCAGATCAGTTCTAATTTGATGAATTTCCTGTTTGATTTAGGACTTAGGATAATAAATATTAGGGTTTCTTGATTAATTATTGAGATTGGGGGTCTAGGGTTTAGATGACCATTTTTAGGTGATTACAAGACCGATTTATTACTTTAGTGCAAAATTGAATGATGCAAGGAGAAAGCATTCATCTTATGATCAATAGTTCTATGCTATTGTTTAAACTTTGAAGAAGTGGAGACATTACTGATTTCCTAAGGAGTTTGTGTTGTATACAAATCATTAGGCTTTATCGTATTTGCATAGTTAGAGTAAGTTGAATCAGAGACATATGAGATGGGTTAAAATATTACAGAGTTTCTCATTTGTGTTGAGGCATAGGAGTGGTGAGTCTAACAATTTTTTTGATGGTTTGAGTAGAAGAAGGAATCTTATGATAAAGATGAAGGTGACAATTGTAACACCTTATAATCCTAATCAATTTTGGTGCATTCCTTCAATTTTCTCATCATCAAAGTCCTATTGTACTAGGCAAATTCTTCACCTAATTGACTTTAATTGACTTGGTCTCAAATGCAGAAAACCCAAATTTGCATAATTCTGACATTTTATTTAATTCTTAAATTCTCAAGGTTTATTAGCTAAAAATCCCTATGATTAATTGATTTAATTCTAAAGTCCTAAGTGCTTTTAAATTAAATTAATTCCACCCCCTTTAGCTAATATTCATAAAAGGAATTGAATAGTTATTTAATTGATTGAATGGATTATCCTCAAAAAGAATTCCATAATTTTATATGAAAGGTCACTCATGTGGCAATAATCTATCCTTTTTATTAAATAATTCTTGCATTTTTTTCTCAAATGAAAATGAAGAGGCAACCGTTTCTTTTCAAGAAACTCTTCACCCTCTTTCCATGGTTTTCTATATATTGGACCCCTTTTTCTTCATTTGGGAGGATTTTTTTTGAGAGCATCAAATCTATAGTGAAATTTGCATTGATTATTTCATGCTTTTGAGCTTAAATTGCATAATTAGATTAATTTCAATTTGGATTAGTAATGATATGTTGATTTTATTTGCAATTCATTTACATATCTAACATATCAATGTTTTCTTTCAAGCTCTCTAGTTTAAATGCAATTTCATTTCTAGATTAAGAGCATTTGATTTCTAGATTAAGAGCATTTCAAGATTTCTAGATTAAGAGAACTTCATTTCATAGATTAATTGCATTCTATTTCATAGATTAATGGAAAATTCATCTTCTCTCGTACTTTAGAAATCCTCCATGTTAGCAATGGTCAGGTTGTTGGCTCTTGTTCTGAGAGTAAATTCAACATCCATAACTAATTAGGAGGTAGCAAGTCGCTTCAATCAAATTTGCAGGATGAAAAATTCATGTTTGTCTTTGTGAATTGAATGATTGAGTAAGGACTATGCTGAGTTTGTGCCTAATTTAGAGGTCACATTCAATCACACACATTTTGGTGCCCATCCTGAAAAACTGCTCTCAAAGCTGCTCTACCTGCTCTGGGCTGAGTGTCGTACTCCACATGCACTTCGTGGAAAGGCACTCTCAGAATCCTATAAATATCCTTGGGAGTAACTGTCATCTTCCCCTATGGTAAGTAAAGGTGTTCGTCTCTGAATGGAAATGCTCAACCAAGGCACCTTGTAAGTCATGATTTACCTGAATATCAGGTGCATCATAAAGGTAAGTTAATCCTAGCCCGTCAATGTGGGCACCATCAGCTTCTGATAGCCTCTGAAGTATCTCACCCATAACAGGATGATGTGATCAGAAACTGATGTCAGGGAGGTCAACCTACAAAGCAAGCGATGAAATTGGATCAGTACCTCAACATGATGATTTTTCAAAGCAAAGACATCAAATACAACTATGGACCTATCCTACACACATTTTTAAGATACTACAACTGGCTAACTCTACGACATAAGAAAATGACAAATTTTGAATTTTGACAAGCTTTTCATGCAAGAAAACTCTTTTCCCGCGCGAGCTTTTTGGCTAAAATGACCTAAAAATTAATAAAAATTTGAAATGCAGGATGGTTTTTTTATTACTTACAGGTGCGTCATACTCCGATAGGCAATTGTGTCATTAGGAGTGCTCGAATCAGTGTAAATTCACGTGAATGCTCTCAATATCAGCTGGAGCCCTCACCATCGCTAAAGTCAAAAGGTGAATAATGATTTGAAAATGACCCCTCTAGGCCTTATATAGCCTTTGACCTAATTTTTCAAAGTGCTCTCTTTTCTGTGAAAATTGCACCCTTGGCTAAATGGACCATTCTGAATCCATTTTCATGATCAAAATCAAAATCAGACACTCCTAAGTATCTCAAAATTGCATTTTAAAATTTTGGGGCTTACGTGATCGGATGCTTGTGCAGTTAATTTTTTGACGTCGCTTTCTTGTCAGGATTATCTCTCATTATCATTCTCTCATCTTCTGCAATCTTTTCATCAATGTCAACTTTAGTTAATTCTAGTCAACTATGGTCAAACCTAGTCAGTAGGATTCCCTGATCACTCCAAATCGATTCTGTCTTTTGGATCTCTCTGGATCTTTGATCTTGTTTCTATCTACGATTTCTCACTCTCATCATTATGGTGTGTCATCTTTCAATTTCACTCCCAAGGGGGCAGGATGATTTCATCATTAAATCTTTTTGCATTATTCTTGAATCAACCTAATCTGAATCAAAAATCCTTGTCACTAGGGGCATCTCATCACTTGGGGCATATTCAGTTTTTCATACCTTATGGTCAAAATTGGATATTCCATGACCTTGAATCTCTAGGGGCATCTTGATGTCTTGCATCTTGTCATCTCTCTTTATAGGTATCTGAGCAATCTAACTCAAATCCTCAAGGATCAAGCTTCGTTCTAGAGATGATTCTTGAAATCTCATTAGGTATTGGGGCAATCTAACCCTAATTCCTAAAAGTTATGCTTTGTTCTGAAGATGGCTCTCAAAAAAATCTTTAGACCATTATCTAGGAAATCTAACCTAGATCTCGGAGGGCTAACCTTCATATTGGGGCAATCTAACCCTAATTTTGGAGATAGTCCTAGATCTTCATCAGCTATCAGCGGACATTGGGGCAATCTAACCCCAATCCTGATCTTCTCTTAGATGATTCTACTTCTTAATCTAATAGGTGTCTTGGCAACCTAACCTAGACTTTTGAAATCTTCATCTTCACTTCAGACTATTCTTTGAATCAATGCGCTGCTTGCACATCAATTCAAAGAGGGGAAAGATGTAACACCCCAAAATTGGCACCTTATAATCCTAATCAATTTTGGTGCATTCCTTCAATTTTCTCATCATTGAAGTCCTATTGTAATAGGAAAATTATTCTTCTAATCGACTTTAATTGACTTGGTCTCAAATGCAGAAAACCCAAATTTGCATAATCCTGACATTATATTTAATTCCTAAATTCTCAAGGTTTATTAGCTAAAAATCCCTATGATTAATTGATTTAATTCTGAAGTCCTAAGTGCTTTTAAATTAAATTAATTCCACCCCATTTAGCTAATAGACATAAAAGGAATTGAATAGTTATTTAATTGATTGAATGGATTATCCTCAAAAAGAATTCCATAATTCTATATGAAAGGTCACTCATGTGGCAATAATCCATCCTTTTTATTAAATAATTCTTGCATTTTTGTCTCAAATGAAAATGAAGAGGCAACCGTTTCTTTTCAAGAAAATATTCACCCTCTTTCGATGGTTTTCTATATATTGGACCCCTTTTTCTTCATTCGGGAGGATGATTTTTGAGAGCTCCAAATCTATAGTGAAATTTGCATTGATTATTTCATGCTTTTGAGCTTAAATTGCATAATTAGATTAATTTCAATTTGGATTAGTAATGATGTGTTGATTTTATTTGCAATTCATTTACATATCTAACATATCAATGTTTTCTTTCAAGCTCTCTAGTTTAAATGCAATTTCATTTCTAGATTAAGAGCATTTGATTTCTAGATTAAGAGCATTTCAAGCTTTCTAGATTAAGAGCACTTCATTTCATAGATTAATTGCATTCTATTTCATAGATTAATGTCAAATTAATCTTCTCTCATGCTTTAGAAATCCTCCATGTTAGCAATGATCAGGTTTTTGGCTCTTGTTCTGAGAGTAAATTCAACATCCACAACTATTTAGGAGGCAGAAAGTCACTTCAATCGAATTTGCAAGATGAAAAATTCATGTTTGTCTTTGTGAATTAAACGATTGAGTAAGGACTATACTGAGTTTGTGCCTAATTTAGAGGTCACATTCAAGCACACACAACAATGATTAGATTTTATGAATTGAAGACTTTGTATAAGGATGATCTAGATTTTTCTAAACCTTGGAAAGATTTTATGGAACCTTTAGTTACCGATATGAGATATTTTTTGGATTATTTCATACAGGATGGATTGTTATTCAAAGGAGTTCATTTGTGTATACCACGTGGATCTATGAGGGAAAGTTTGATTAAATATTGTAGATGATTAAATGGACACTTTGGTGTTGATAAGAAAGTGAAATTTATCAAAGAGAAATATTATTGGCCACAGATTCATAAGGATGTTAGGAATTTCATTTAGAAGTGCATGATTTGTCAAGTTGCTAAAGGGAATAGTTAGAATACTAGGTTGTATACACCAATTCCTATGCCAGAGAAGTCTTGGGAGGGGATTAACATAGATTTTGTGCTTGGTTTACAAAGACTCAAAGAGGCAATGAGTCAGTGTTTGTAGTGGTTGATAATTTTTAAAAGATGGCTCATTTCATTCATTGTAAAAAGACATCAGATGCAATACATATAGCTGAATTGTTTTTAAAGGATATTGTTAGATTGCATGGGTTTCCTAAGAGAATTATTTAAGATACTGATACTAAGTTTGTTGGATATTTTTGGAGGACACTTTAGAGAAAAATTAACACATAATTGAAGTTTAGTTCTATATTTCACCAACAAATTGATGGATAGACTAAATTTGTTAGTAGGAGCTTTGGCAATCTACTGAGATGCTTGGTTGGTGAGTAGGTAAGGTGATTGGGATTTGGTTTTGGCACAAGCCTGATTTCCTTATAATAATTTAGTGAATAGGAGTACTGCGAGAATGCCTTTAAAGATTGTTTATGGTTTACATCCTAAAGGGATAGTAGAATTGAGGGATATCAGTGTTGAAGAAAAGAGGAGTGTTCAAATTGTTGGAATAATGGAATGTTGTGTACTGAGAGGGGAGGGCTGAATCAGTATCCTTTAATTCTTTTAGTCAATTAACCTTAATCCTTTAGTAACCAATTCCTTGCATTACCGACCATATGTGTTATTCTTATCTTATGCATGTTATATCAATTCATGAACTTAATTTCATGTAAACTATAGACACCTAAAATTGACCAGGTGTACCTCAAACATGCCAAACTATAAATCTCAGCCAAATGCTTCAAAATATCCTCAAATGAACATTTAATCAATGAAAATCAAATGGAAAAAATTCAAAAAAATTTAAAAGATTAATTAAATCATGAAATCAATTAATTAAATTCAAGCCTAAAGGGATTAATCAAATTATGCAATTGATTTTTCAATTGTATAGTTCAAATCAAATAGGATCAAATCCAACCCAATC
>MU225054.1:2014139-2052653 GCA_018584345.1 Thuja plicata
ATCCAACCCAATCACCCTTCCATGGCTAATTTAATTAAAAGATGGAATTATTTAATTCCTAATATCTTTTAGATCAACAAACTTTCCCTCCATTTGAAAATGCCTCAAAGCTTTTGACTTAACCAAGATTTGATCATGATCAATTCACTCTACTCCCTACCCTTGGAAAATGCTATAAATACAAGCAATTTCCTTTGTGTTTGGGATACAAGAATTCAAGAGAAAAAGCATCCTTATTATAGACATATTGAGAGAAATATTGAGAGCATATTGAGGAGCATTTGAGAGATTTGAGAGAGTTTTTAGCATTTGCATTATCATTTAGTATCATTTTTAGGAGCATTTGCTAATTTTCTTTCATGATCTTGGAGCATTTCTAAGTATTTTTAAGCATTCTAGCTAGATTTGAGCATTGAATTTCATACATATCTTGTTTTAGGATTGTCTTTGAGAGAGATTAAGCCTGAGAGCTCTCTTAACAAAGCTTGGATAGAGAACCATGAGATGATATAGATTTAGCTTCAATTCTTTAGATTAGTTTTGTATTATCTTCCATAGAATTGTTTTCTCTATTCTTAATTTCATGAAGGTGTATTTTCTTACACACATAATGGTGCCCACCGTGGGGCTCTAAGCCTCTATAGTAACATTTTTATTTTGACATTTGGTTTGTTTTCTTGGTTTTTGGTATTTTTCTTGCACAAAATAGGAGAAGAGCCGCGTATACAATGCAAAGCGCCACTTACAAATATCAAAACGACACCTGGAAAGCGTAAATCATATCTGCCTTAATCTCTACTGCCACTTGGGAGATAAAGTAGACCACTTGTCAGATAAATAGGAATGCCTGTCAGATAAAGTGCCCTGCCTGCTAACGTTCAACAGCTGCTTACCAGCACTTTCTGACCACATTTTATCTTTTCTGTGCCGCTTGATATCTTTATTTTACCACCTGTGAAATTTTAAGAGCCGTGTAGTAATAGTTAAAAGCTGCTTGTAAAGTTTAAAGTGACGCTTGCTAAATTTGGATAGCCATTGTTTAGCTGTTAAATGCCATGTTGTAACTTTTGCTTCAAACCAATTTTTGGTTGATTCTGCCACAATTATACATGTGCATAGTCAAGCCATACACTTCTAAAAGGGTCAAGGATAAAATTTACAAAAACCCATCCAAGATATAGAAAATCATAATGAAGTCATAAACAACAAAAAGTTCATGAGTTTACAAAAATATGTCCAACGTATCCACATGAAATTCTAAATTTTTTTCGGTATCTACAATAGCCCTCTGTTAATTGCATGTATGCATATGGTCCCAACAAAGTAGTGCACAAACTACACAAAGAAGGCATTGCAGAAACATGATTTCTACTTTCACCATTGAAGCAATCTCAGTGGCACTAGCTTCCTCTTGAGCCTTGCACAAGTTGCACTCATTTCCTACATTAGGTATAGATTTAGATGGGGTAGATGTAAATATGGTTTCATTGACCCACTGAAAGTATTGACATCCATTATTTCCCTGCAATACCAAATCTACATCAGTTCTTCCTAAAATGATTACTTGTCACATTGCTTTTAAACATAAAATATAATTCCATATCCAGACCTTTTTCCTATTTGGGCAACCCCAAAATTGACACCCAGGATTACTTGTTGTGCATGATGTCTTCAACACATAAGGCCAACACCACATTAACACATAGGCACATTGACAAAAGCCATCAATGCTATATCAATAAATATTGCATTGTCATTCCAACATATCATATTGTTTAGTTTATTATTTTGTTCATTCATACTAAATATAATTGCAATAAAAAGCAACATACTAATGTAGACAACATCTCAAATCAAATTTCAAAATGAATATTGTCAATATACAGTACAAAACCAAAAAGGAGGTTGCATCAAACATAAGACCTATATGTCTGAAAGAGATATCAGCTCATGGATGTAGACAAAATATTAGAGGCTAACATAAGAAATTTGCTCAAATGTATTTTTTTACTAATTAATTATCAAACCTTATGTCTAGCTATGATGCTCCAATCAGAGTCATGCAACTTCCAACGGGAAACTTGTGATAGTTAATCTTTACCCTAAGGGTGTAGCACATGATTTTTATATCATAGCTTTACCACATTTCCATCCAGTTAATGGGCTACTTACCTCATTTGAGAAAGAGAGGTTTCATTCCAAGCCACACATTCACAAGTGTTCCTCAATCATTGCACCAAAATTCCTCTTTATTTACAAGTCAACTCAAATTGACAAGTTATTTCTCAAGGTATTCTTTTGTTAGAGAAAAAGGTAAAATGAAATTAAGAGGTAGAAACTTGAAACATTTTCAATTAACAAGTTATGGTGAAACATTAAAAAAAAAAGTGAAACTAGAAACTTCCTAATTTAAGGAACCTACCATAGTCCTCAAAGTTTCAAGCTTCAAGTTTCAATTGACAATAGAAAATATCTGACCAGGGTAGTGTACATTTGTGACTAGTGTCCCTTCAATCTTATCAAATGGTTTGATGTGCATATTTATCATACTATGATCATTAGAATTTCTAAGATTGATACTTATATAGAAAAAAAAACCCATTTTGATTGGAAAATAACTCTAAACAATATCAAAACCTCAAAAATTTTAAGTTGTGTTTGTGTATTCAATTGGATATTTCAAAATGATGTGATCTAAAATGGTGATTGAAACTACAGATGAGCCTCAAGGGATACTAATAACTTATATTTTTTAGAAACAAAATCATTTTCAAAACAAAACAAGATCAAATTGAGGGTATGAGGGGGGGAAATGAAAATATTAAAATGTGTTGGTATTGGGGAGAAATCTATTGCTGGGTGTCTGGGGGAAATGAAAGAGGTCATCAGGAATTCAGAAGCACGAGTTGATTTGGTGAACAGAGTCAAAAAATTGGAAAAGCAGTTCAAGGACTTTGACGACAGAGCTACTGAAGAAGACCATGTGAGGCAGATCGAGAACCTAAAGGCCAAGGTGGACAAGCTGGAGGACATGGTTCATAAGATTGGGGACCAATCTCTGAAGAGTCTCAAAGATTATAAAGGGTAGGCCAAGAGTTTAATGGAGAAGTTGGAGCAGGATACTGGCAATAAGGATAGCCAAGTTGTCAAGGATTTGGCTGGCCTGGGAACTCGCACTAGGGCTAGTACCAAAAAGATGAGCCTAAGGGAGGAAAAAGAGAAGGAAAAATGTGACCGCAAAAATACTATCAATCGGATGAAGGTTATGGTGATTCAGGCCCAGGAAATGGTTGATGGCATGTAGCTGTCTTTTCCTGGGCCCTCCCCTTTTTTGTGTTGTCCCTGTTTATTATGTTTATCTTTGGGACTATTGCTAGCAAGTCTGTCTGCTAGATTTTTTTGTCGACTGTCTTTTTTTGGTGCCTTAGCACATTTTTTGCTATACTTTCTATGAATATTTGTATAACTCTATTTAAAGGTTTTGGGTCCTTGTAAAACCCATTTTTACTTAATCAGAACATTGGTAATATATTCTCTCAAAGAAAATCTACCAAAATATTTTTTACATTGTATAATAAATACTCAAGAATAGAACATAACATGAAATTAATTGCACAAAACTTCATAAAAAAAGGAATTCAAAAAATCCCTATCCACTTACATCTGAAGAGAGTTTAACTTTGATAAAATTATCATCTCCCATGCAAAATTAATAGGTTTAAGCAACCCATTTGGAAATGGGGTTGAATATTTTAAAGCATACTATGTGGTAGAGTTAATAAAGAATTTTAGTTCTTGTTTCTCACTGTATACACAATTTGTATAAGGGATAACCCATTAGCTACAAATAAATCTTCTTCCAATGAAATTGCAAGCCACCACCAAACATAGAAGGGAACACCATTAGGTTTTCGTAGTTAAATACTTCATAGCACTGAGAATGTAATGTCATGTATACCAATATTATGATTTACTGAAATAAATGAAGCACTGGCTCTTAGTATTCATGTATCTGAAAAATGGATATGAATTTAGCAATAAATGTGGACACGTCTGCAAACCAGTTCAAACACAGTCCTCCAACATGGTTTTGTCCAATCCAAATGAAAACCTAGATAAATTGAGATTTTTGTATGTAACTATAATTCATAGTGTCACTTATAATTATTTTCAAAGATTGCAGCTCTTGATGTAACATATAGAAACATAGAGACCCATACTTATGAATATTAGTTAATAAGATTAATCTTACCCTTATTCTTGAAAAGTATCTTGATTGTGGAAGAATTTCATCATTCTTAGAGTGAATTGTATCTTAGATATCTATCTTTAAGTAATTAATGACAAGGCAGTGAATTTTATCAAAGCCACTAGTTGGTGCTATCATACAGTGTTCAAGCTCACTCTCAAAAGTTTGTAATAAAATTTTCCCTTGAGTTTTAACGCATCTCTCTATATCAAGTTGTCAGTCCTAGTATGGGAACAAGTATCAATTTAGGATTTAGGTACACATTTTTTCTACTCCAGGTATATGTACAAGTTCATATATATATGCAGGGTGAAATTGGCCTAGGGAAGCATTCATTGAACCATAAAAAAAATCAATACCAATGTTGCCAATGGGAGGGCCTTATTAAAACAAAATACCCATTTAGAGGTAAGACTAATTATGACAATTATCCTACTACTACCTGTAAGGTATAAAAATGATGGGGTTTTGGTGGTGTGTTCATTTAACATAAAACCCCTTACATTTAAATATGTTATGGGGGTAAATAAGATACTCTCCTTCTACCCTTGGATATGTAAATGAAAGATCCAAGTTGACTAACCCGAAAGGAAGGATCAATGCATAAATGAATCAATCATTTGGAAATAAGAATAAGGAAGGAAGATCTTAAGTCCCTGGATTTGATTTGTTAATTTTAAATGTATTTTAGATTTAGATAGATTGAAAACCTTAATTGAATTGAATAGGAGAAATGCACTAACCTTGAAATATTTCAGATCCAAAGAATGTTGTTTTCTAAAGCCTGTGTTGAGTTTTTGGAAAATCCAAGCTCAGAATCTGGAATAGAAACACAGAAATGAAAAAAACCCAGAAATATTTTTCCATTCTGAGACCATTCCAATGTGTACCCTCAAGTCAATGTCACCATTTGCCAAAATTTCCAATTGCGCCCTAGGTCACAATCAACCTAAAAAGTCTCAGACTGAAATTCTATTTTCAGATCCCGGAAGTTTGTCAAAAAGGGTATCTAAATCTCCATCCCGATCTGTTGTTCCAAACCTATACCTACAATAAAAAGGGGTTTGTTTGTTGGGGGAGGGGTTTTTCTTAGTCAAACCTTAGTTTTTGAATTAACCTCAAATATATAATTGAAATTGCTGGAATAAACAAAGTAAATGAAACAATTCACCTTGCTCATGTAAAAGTCCTTGTGGAGGATTCGAATCCTTGAATCCACAAGTATGGATGCACCAAATGAATGTAGAATGTTGGATGTCTTCAATCAATTTATTGTAGATCTTCAATGCCAATCTTGAATGGGTTCTTGAATTGAAAGAGTCTTGGAGGAATGTGGATGTAGAAATCTTCAACAAGAGGGCTCCATGGAGCTTGAATCCTTCAATGGTCACCAATGGATCTCCTAAATGAAAATGGATGCTTGAGAAGTGCTTGAGAATTAATGAATGCTTCAATGGATACTTGGCTTTCTTAAAATCTTGCTTCTTCACCTTTGGAATTCACTCTTCAAGTCTTGAAAGTTTTATGATTCTTGATTATGCTTTTGCTTCTTAATGCTTAGAGATAATGAGAGGAGAAAGCTTCCTTTTATATAAAATTAGGGCACAATATTCTAGAGAGGCTGACATAGGAAAAAAAATTCTAATTGGACCCATGCCCCTAGAAGAGGACCTACATTAAATATAATTTAGGATTTGTTGTCCCGAAGTCCAAAATAGCCAACCCAAAAATGGGAATTAACTTTTTCCAAAGACCGACATCCAGAAACCCTGAGATTCTGGAATTTGGGCCTTGGACCTAAAAAAAGGTTAATTGTGACCTAGGTCAAGGTCAAGGTCAACCTTGACCCAAAAAGGTTAACTTTGACCTTAAGGCCAAAGTCCTAGTTTCTCAGTCTGGGTTGCCAGAAATAGGCTGGAAAGAGTGGAAATGGGGCAGAATAGGGGGATAAAGCCAGATCAAATTCAGGAACCCATTCAAGGTGCTTGACATGACCCTAAACCACTTACTCAAAAGGCTAAACTATTGTACCATGGAAGTGCTTCCATTTTCTGACTATACATTTAGCCCCCACTTTAGCAAGAGTATGGACTAAATACAAACTCTTGGTAAAGGAGATCATAAAGAATAGGTAATCTTATTGGAATCATAAGGGACAGAGAAATCATCAATCCCCCAAGGGAATTAATTATTTATCAACCCTAAGATCATGATAAGAGAGACATCATCAGTTAATGAGAGACAGAGGGTATGGTTAGCTCACCCAATGAGAACTTATGTCCCATTGTGAACCACACAAAAAAAAGGTATAATTGGAAAGATGGAGTTGAACCGCCTAGTGAATGTGGCTATTCACTAGTCAACCCATCAAGGAGATCCATTCTTAAGGACACCTTTCGACCTTAAGGGATCAAAAAATTGTATATTGAAATTGGAGGGATCAAGAGATCCATATAAATTTAAACTGGAGGGATCAAGAGATCCTTAAAAAGTAAAATGTCCATGCTTTAAGGATTAGTCTTTAATCCATAAAGGGAAAAAAATTTAAGTTTTGAAAATATTTTGAACATGCATGTGTGCAAAAAGTGAGTAGAATGTATGCCCCCATGTTAAAGTCATCACTAACACTTTAACAGGAGAAATGGCTTTGACGGATACATAAACAACTCTATTGATTATGTTTCTACTATGAGATGCCCCCAAATGAAGACAAATCAAGGGAAATATCACATAAACATACAAAGAACACAGAATGTATCTACCTACTGTGGGGTCAGTATGATCATAAGATAACATGTACATATATATATATATATATATATATGATATTATTGCAAATGAATTGACATCATTCCCCAAAGAAAGTAGAACTACAATCAAAATGGAGGAAAGAAACCTCAAGAGTTACGAAGAAGAATATTTTTGAATCACAACATGGAGACCAAAAAGAATCATTGCTACCATGTTGCAGATCCAATCAGACAATAAAAGGAAAACATTTACAAATAATAGAACAAGTACAACATAAAATAAAATAAAAAATGTAGAAGAATGGAGATACATATAGAAGAATTTCACAACAGGTTTGATTCATTTATCACCTTGCACCAACAAAGTAACAAGGGTCATATAAGGAGTCAAACAAAACATTTAGAAAACACATTACTAGAGAAGCACATTACAACATGTAAACACAAAAAATGGCTACCATGAAGGATAAGCAAATCAAGCACATCGCCTACTCTCCCCATCTCAATTTATATAATTTAGGGAAGGTGGAAAATTAACAAGAGGGACTATATCCAATATAGTAGGAATAATAGCCAGTTCCAAATAAGGATCCTCTTGAGAATCGTGTTGCTCAATACTAGGCGTAATTTTTAATTGAGTTGAAAGCATATGAGGTAAATCAGTGTCAAGATCAATGGTTTCATATTCATCACTAAGATCAATAGGATCATCTAAAGTATCCTCCTCATCAAGATTAATTAAAATGGGATCTAAGATGTGAATAGGATCATCATACTCATTCATCTTAACATCATTGTGAATATTGACTTCTTCCAACACATCAGGCATAGGTTGATCGAAATAAGATAAAGAATTTTGAAGAAGAGAAGCATGGGCCCTAGCATTAGCTCTATGCTTCTTACGATGTTCATTTGTAGATTTATTACATTTTGATTTGTTTGACACATGTGGAGAACTAGGAGGAATAACCACTAATTCCTTCATAGGTTCTATAAGAGGATTGATATAATTCACAGTAGTATGAGAAGAAACACTGGGAGGTTGAGTAATAGAGTTAGTAGTAATGGATAAAGGAGGTATATAAGGAGTGGGAAAAAGATGATGATTAATATCTATCTGAGGCATGCTTAACTCGACAATCTTGTGATGTTTATAGGCTTGATATGAGTGAAAAAGGTTGTTAGGGAGAGGAGGACATGAATTAGGTAATGAGGGCCAAAAGAAATCAAGAGTAGAACAATCTCTAGGCCTAGAAGGTTGACATAGACTATGATTAATAGTTTTTACTTCTCCATTATGGATGACCTTAAGACATTTATGAATAGGAGAACCAATAGCATGCATATCAGTTATCCAAGGCAAACCAAATTTGACTTTAAATTTATCATATGTAGGAATGATGATGAAGGTAGTATCTACAACCTTGCCACAAAGTTCAATAGGAAAGTTAATAGAACCAAGTGTAGGATAGAGAAAACCATTACGAGTTTGGATCCATGCATCCAATGGATCATAACAATCACATTGTAAGCCTTTCATAAATAGATTTTCCTCAGTAATAATGTTAACTAAAGACGTGGTATAAACAAGAAAACCACGCTTAGGTATCTTAGCAATCCTAGCATAAATATAAAGGGGACCGTTGGGAGCCTTAATAGTCTTAGAGTCATTAAAGGTAATTGAAAGTTTCCGAGGTCACTTATCCTTAGTTTGTTTCTCAGGTTTACGTAGAACTGGAAGTTGAGGTGGAGGTGAAGGATCTTGAACAATAGGTTGAGATACAACAATGCTCTCCACATTATTAACAATGTGATTAAGATCATCCATCTTTGAATCGTAAATGATATCCACAGAAGATGGTTGAGTGATAGTGTTAGTATCATGTGTAGGTAGAGGATTCGTTTAGATTTGAAGGTTTTGATTAGGAGAGATAGATTTTTTCCCATTACCATCAAAATTATCAACAGATAAAGCATTGGAATCAATTAAGTCTTGAACCTTATGCTTTAGATAATAACATTTTTAGTATCATGGCCATTCTGGTGATGGTATTGGCAAAAATATTTAGAATCAAAGGATTTTGAAGCTATAGTAGTAGGAAGGAGAGGTTGAATATGAGGAAAGGTAATCATATTATAACTTAACAACCTACTCATAATAGAATGCAAATATTCAGAGAGAGGAGTAAACATACGATTCATACGGAAAGTAGTGGGTGCAGAAGTGGCATTGTGTGATGCAACAACAACTTGATCAGCAACTGTATTCATCTATTTATTAATCTTGATGTAGTTGTTAGGTTTTTGAAATTTATTAGGATTAGGAGCATTGTCACTCTTATCAACTAGAATAGCAGCCATTGGAGTGTTTCTCTTAAATTGACTCACTTATAATTGATAATGATGAAGTGTTACACAAAGTTTTTGAAAAGAGGTAAATTTAGTAAGTAGAATCTTATCTCTAATATCCTTTTGTAAATTTGAAATAAACATGTGTTGAATATCAATACCAAGAACAGGATAAGAAATTTGAGCATACAAATGCATAAATCTACTTATGAAATCAATCAATTTTTCCTTAGTGTTTTGTTTTCAATGCATTACATCGGTTAACGAAACTTGCAGACCAATGTTATTTTGAAATTGTTGAATGAAGGTATTAGCAAGTTTAGGAAAAGAATCAATGGAATAAGGAGGTAAAGAACAATACCATTGCAAAGCCTTATGACAAAAGGTTCTAGCAAATAGTTTAGCTAAAATCCTATGGTCATAATCACTACAAAGGATTTGAAATGTTTTAACATGAGTAACAAGATCACCTTTACCATTGTAATTCTCTAGATGAGGCATATCGGCTTGTTGAGGAATAGTAGCATGAATAATGTCTAAAGATAAGGGACTACCATGTCACATGTAGGAATGCTAAACTTGGATTGAGTTAAAGATGCAAGTTGTTGTTGTAAAGATGACATAGTCTGAGCCAAACTAATAATTATGGAATCATTATAAGACACAAGTGACATAGGAATGTTAGGAACACTAGGAAATGTGTAGGAAGTAGAAGGAATAGAAGATACAACTGGTGGAAAATTTGGAACCATGGTTGGAAGAGGATTAGTATAAGTAAAAGGTACACTATGATATGAAGGTTGTGAGGTAGGTAGAGATATCAGTGGAACACTCATAGGAATAGATGAAATTGGGAGAGATGTAGTAATAAAAGGAGGAGTATAAGTAGGAATTCTAGGTAAAGGAATAGAAGAAAGTCCTTGACTAATGGTAGGAGGAGTATATCCTAGATCTTGAGCCTCTTGAGCTAAAGGTTTAACATTTGAATGCATAAGATGATTGATACCACGCAAGAAATTAACACCTTGATCACTATCACGAAGGACTTTATTAAGAGCCTCTATAGCTTGAATGGAATCTTGATTATGGTTTTCTTGAATAAGCCAATTTCCCATTTTATCAAGTTCAGTTGAAAGCTTTTGCACTTTTTCAAGAGGAATTCTTAAAGCATCTTCCTCATCATGAGATGAGTGAGAAGAGTTATACCCCATAAAAGGATTGGAATAATGAGTATTCAAGTTGTCATCTGGGATCCTATGGAAAGGAGAAGAAGATTCAGGATCAAAGGAACCCATGAGTCTACAGTTTCTTCTAACCGGGATACTATAAGTAGGACTAGAAGTGGTAAAGCTCATACACCAATGCAATGCAAATGAACTTAATTTAGAAAACAAAGAGTTTGATTTTAATTTTTGAAAGGAAATGAAAGAACATACAAGAAATATAATATTCATGCAAGATCTAACATAAAAGATGTAAATCTAACACCAAAAAGAAAGAGTTGTCTATCACGGGTTCACCAAAATGTAAGGTAGAAAAATGACGGGGTTCTGGTGGTGTGTTCATTTAACATAAAATCCCTTAAATTTAAATATGTTATGGGGGTAAATAATATACTCTCTTTCTATCATTGAATATGTAAATGAAAGATCCAAGTTGATTAACCCAAAAGGAAGGATCAATGCATAAATGAATCAATCATTTGGAAATAAGAATAAGGAAGGAAGATCTTAAGTACCCAGATTTTATTTGTTAATTTTAAATGTATTTTAGATTTAGATATATTGAAAACCTTAATTTAATTGAATAGGAGAAATGCACTAACCTTGAAATATTGCAGATCCAAAGAATGTTGTTTTTTGAAGCCTATGTTGAGTTTCTGGAAAATCTGAGAGCAGATCTGGAATAGAAACACAGATACGAACAAAACCCAAAAATCTTTTTCCATTCTGAGATAGTTATTATTTGTACCCTCAAGTCAATGTCACCATTTTCTATAATTTATGATTACGCTCTAGGTCACAATCGACCTAAAAATTCATACACTGAAATTCTGGTTTCAGATCGCGAAAGTTTATTGAAAAGGGTATTTGAATCTCGGTCCTGGTCTGTTGTTCTGAACCTGTACCTACAAGAAAAAAGGGGTTTTTTGTTGGGGGAGGAGTTTACCTTAGTCAAACCTCAATTTTGTAATTAAACTCAAATATATAATTTAAATTTCTGGAATAAAAAAAGTAAATGAAACAATTCACCTTGCTCATGTAAAATCCCTTGTGGAGGATTTGAATCCTTGAATCCATAAGTATGGATGCACCAAATGAATGTATAATTTAGAATGTAGAATGTTGGATGTCTTCAATCAATTTCTTGTAGATCTTCAACACCAATCTTGAATGGGTTCTTGAATTAGAAGAGGCTTGGAGGAATTTGAATGTAGAAATCTTCAACAAGAGGGCTCCATGGAGCTTGAATCCTTCAATGGCCACCAATGGATATCCTAGATGAAAATGGATGCTTGAGAAGTGCTTGAGAATGGATGAATGCTTCAATGGCTACTTGTCTTGCTTCAAATATTTCTTCTTCACCTTTGGAATTCACTCTTCAAGTCTTGAAATTTTTATGATTCTTGATTATGCTTTTGCTTCTTGATGCTTAGAGAAAATGAGAGGAGAAAGCTTCCTTTTATATGAAATTAGGGCACAATCTTCTAGAGAGGCTGACATAGGAGAATTAAATTCTAATTGGAACCATGCCCCTAAAAGAGGACCTATGTTAAATATAATTTATGATTTATTGCCCCAAAGTCTGAAACAACCGACTCGGAAGTGGGAATTAACTTTTTCCAAAGACCGACATCCAGAAACCCTGAGATTCTAAAATTTGGGCCCTGGACCTGAAAATTTCAATTGTGACCTAGGTCAAGGTTGAGGTTGACCTTGACCCAAAAAGGTTGACCTTGACCTTAAGGCCAAAGTCCCAGTTTCTCAGTCTGGGTTGCCAGAAATAGGCTAGAAAGAGTGGAAATGGAGCAGAACAGGGGGATAAAGCCAGATCAAAGTCAAAAACCCATTCAAGGTGCTTGACATGACCCCAAACCACTTACCTAGAAGGATAAACTAGTCTACCATGGAAGTGGTTCCATTTTATAACTATAAACTACCTTTCCAAAATTTAGGCTAAAGCCAAACAGAACATAGCTACATATAGATACAAAATTTTAAAATGTTGCACACCACTTTTAATACTGTTGAACGACATCCTCCTTTTTGTCTCTACATGAAGACATTTTATCAATAGGAAATGACCAATCAATGCCGAGAGAAGGCATGGATGCAATGGTAAATTTAAGAAAGTCAATTCCCCATTTAGACTAAAGCTTCAAAATTCATCATTTATCCCAATTGCTAATATAACAAAGGGTATCCATAGAGCCATTGAGACAAGATTGAAAAATAGCCAAAAATATCCCCTTGGATGAAATCCAACTCCTATAAACATATCAATAAGAATAGACTTTAGACATTGGCACCATCTAGGTTTGATTAAAGAATAAAAACCCACCCTAATTACCTCTTTTGATCCCTTGCCTCCAAGAAAACAACATGACTATTGAGTAAATCCATGTGTTGACTTTGTATCCATGAATAGTTAAAAGGAATCTGTGATCTCCAACATCACCGTGGTATCCATCTTGTCAAAGAAATAAATATGACATGGTTGCAAATGAGGAGAAGAAATAATAAAACCACCTCCTAATCTCTCATCATATTTTTCATATTATGCAAGTACTTAATAATATTGGATCATATTGGATCAAGGAAATAATTATGAAATAATTCTAAAGTTTATTTGTTTATTTATTTATGTCAACATTTCAGATCATATTGGATAATCTATCATCATCTAAATGGTAGATATTTCGTATAATCATATAATCAAATTTTAAAACAATTCAATAATAACTCTAATATAATTTAGAACTGTATCTTTCTGATTGCATTGTAGAAGGATCAATGCCCATTTTACATTTGGACTATGAGGAGAAAATTAATCATGCCAAGTGCATAAAATTTTTATTGTTTGGGGACTCTTAACACAGGAAATTGAAGGGAAGTGTAAAAGCAGTTAGGAGAAGTACATCACCACCACCCCCTACTTCAAATAAATCCAAAAATAGTACGGATAGTAAAACATGATGCCCGTTGTCAGAAGATCTCTTTTTTATACTTGTTTGAAGATCATCATGGGATTTAATCTTGTGATTACATATTTGGTTTTATTGGCTACAGATTGATAGAGTTTAAAGGATGCATAATGTATTTAAGGGGTATGTTTGTGGGAGGACAAGTCCTAAGAATTAAATTATATAATTTATTATATAATATAATTTTATTTCTTATTTATCATAACACCGATGGAAACTATGCCTTCAAAAAAACATTTTTATATAAACACAAAACATATAATTATATACACAATTTTACTATGTTGAATCATGAAAGTATATACACTTCAATCTCTTATTGAATCTTCCTATATGTGGAATTTATTGTTCCTACATCTATAATCCTCCTCCCACTTCAACTTTTTTCTAACATAAAGATGAAATTCTTGGCAGGATCCTAAAGATGGGAACTAGTGGATGGAGTATGCAAAGGGCACATTGATGGGGTACTAACCTTCTGAAATATTTACTCTTCTTTCATATTATGCAACCATGGTGCAATTAAGAGGTGAGGAGGTAAATATAGAGCTGGGAGGAAATCATACTTCCACTCATATGGGAAGTGGTCATTTTCCAAATGAAGGATTTGCTAGAGCAAGTTGCATTCAGAATATAGAGTTAGTGGTGCTGATAATAGATTGAGACCTTTTGGTGCCATGTTTACTATGATAGACCATGCCAACTGTTACAATATGCATTTTACCTATAACACTGATTGGGGTAACCATTTATATTGTGGTGGAACAGGGAACAACTTTGGGAGCAACTTAGGTTTTCCTTAGTAAACAACTAGTCTACTTTTGGAGGGAGAATACGTTGAAGGTGAATGACATGTTTCACTATAAAGGCTTCAATACCTTATATTGAGTTTGTGCATCAAAATCTTCCACAACTAGGTAGTCCACTAATTAGTTTATCTTTGGAAGGACTGTATCTGCATATTATTATGTCTCATTTCTTTTGCACCAGTCCATTCTTCATAGAGAATTTCACCTTGTCCTCTTCTATCAGATATTAATTTCTCCATTCCATAAAATATAAAAATAAAATAGCTTATAGCTAAGTTGCTGAATTAGGTGTTTTCAAGAATGAAACATATTGGAATTGGAATCCAAAACGAATTTCCTATGATGCATTCTGATTCATGTTTTTAGATGCAAATTTTTTTTGTGATTCTAGTTTGATCTTTTCATATTCTTAAGACTGGTTAATAGAAAAATGGTTTATTGTATATTTTTTTCTTTTTTCTTTTTAATGGATAGATATTGATTAAAAGAAAAGAATGTATAAATCAATTTGAAAGAGGCTCAACCAAGAAAGTCTAGGAGATGCAAGTAAGATAAAAAAAGTAAGAACCATTATAGAGAGACACAATGTACCATATGTATTGATTATATATGATATAGGAAGGTAACCTTCTTTCCTTTTCTTTGAAACATGGAAAGTTGAACTCCAAATTGATCTATTATAGAGGGGACTTCTAATAAAATCAATGTTGAAGGGTTGATGAATTCCTAACTGAGATACAAAGAAGAAGATCCAAGTTGTAGAAGAAAAAATAGATATTGTTTATGGGAGCCTTTTTTTGGGGGGGTTTTGCATGCCTTTTTTGTTTGTTGACTATCAGTGGGTCCCATAGAAGAGTTATTAAAAAATTTCATTCATTCAAGAGTGTTAAAGTTTAAGCTAGACAATAAAACATCCTGATAGTATCATATTTGATGACATGGACCTAAAACCTTAGTTATATGTAGGGGACTTGCTAAGTAAATTGTTGTAAAAAAATTAGGAGTGATTTGAAATTTTGGAGTTTGAGAAGCGTGAAGTTAAGGTGCTCAACTATCAGATCCTTTCATCTAGATGTCAGTCAGACTTAATCTAAATATTTTGTCAATTGAAAGTTATATACATGATAACATCATTTGATATCCTAGGATCTTAAAGATTGCTTGGTATCATGAAAATAAATTATTGAAAACTTCCATTGCAGCCTTTTGAAAAAGGCCATACTTACAATTTTACTATCAACATTTTAAATCGCAGTTCATAATTCATCATCATTGATTAAAATTACAAAATCTATTTTAATCTATTTATTTGACACCCTCTTTATTTTCAATATAAATCAATGGTGGGATCTAACTTTTTTAATCATCATTCAAACAACGTTGTAAATTGATCTCATATCAAGATATACAAGTTCAGACATTCATTCCTTTCTCCCTAAAATAAATACTCAGAAGCAGCTACTATTAGTAATAACTGAGAGGGGGGTGAATTAGTGACCTCAAAAATATTCCAATTAATCAACCCAAAAAGTTAGTACCACAATATTAAGCCTCTATTTATCTTCAGTCCTATAAGATGAATGCCTTCAATTATACTTATAAAATTACTACTGCTCAGAATGCTTTGTTAAACCTTATTATGTATGTTTACCGAATAGAAGTCTGTTAATTTACCAAAAAGTATTAAATTACTTAGAGTATACCTACCAATCCAAACTAGCTACGTGTAATCCAAAACACCAAAGTAATGACTCATAAACACATTAACACATGAATTTTTAACATGGAAACCCTGTTAAGGGAAAAACCACTTGGGACCGGTAACCCAAAATTTTCACTCTTCTAAAGTGAGCTCAGTGAAGAGACAACCATGTTAAAGGTTACAAACACACTGTTAGGTGTGACCTTGTTAAAGGATTTAAAATTTTAGTCTGTCACTTGATATCAGGCATTTCTATGCTACCTTCCTTGATCAAACACTCTCTTGGCCTGTCAATAGGTATCTGACATCTCATACGATCTTCATGATCAAACTTTTTGATACTCCTTGGGATGTATCTCAATATAGAAAGGATCTTTAAATCCTGCTCGGTTAAGAGTCTTTCTAAATCAATGTTTAAACTCAAACAGTATGATCTGTTCACATATATAGCTTATACTTGCATATTTTTAGATCTATTGTAAGCTCATAAAACTAATTTGATCAATATATCTCTTTTAATACCTTTTCTCCACTTTCCTTATACTTGGTGATGTTGTGCTCTGTTGCTCGGTGTCTGCAAAAATTTTTATCTCTTTCCTCAGCTTGATTGATCAGGACTGTATGAATTTTCTCTTCATAAGTTTCTCTTCAGCATCCTCTTTTTCATTCAATCCCCTTTATTTTTAATGAATTAAGTTGTCTCTTTATAGACATAATATCACCATTGTTAGGTTCTTGATTTTCTTGATCTTGGCATGATCCACAATCTTAGCCAATCAGATTTAAAGCAAAACTCATGTTTTATCCCGCAGAGATCTTCTTACCAAAGGGACAAAACAACTTTAAATCCTTTACTTATCTCTAGATTTATCTTGTTGATGAAAACAATGATAACTACTAGTTAAGTCCAGCTAGATATTTTGTCATTTTTGAACTCCAATTAATTTTGGTTTTTTAACTCTTTGACATCTTTAGTCAACACTTCAGTTCTCCTCGGGCTTGTCCGTCAGTTTACACTATGATTATGGCCATCAGTTATGCTTGTGATTCTGATTGTCGGTAATGCTCACCGGTGCTCTTTCTTGGGCATCACTGTGACTTGACTTTCGGTGATCTCTATCTGTCGGGTTCCACTAGCCATCGGTGTTTGAAGTCACATAGTGAATGATTGTCTTTTATGTATTACTAAAAGCATAATATTTATCTCTATGATTCTCTGAAGTCTTTGACACTTTGATTATAACTGATTAGATTATATCAAGTTTAAATCAATGAAAATAGAATCCATTAACTGATTTAATGTCTTGCATTATCTTTCTGCATTTCGGTGATCAACTTAACATCTTCAAACATTCAATCAATTACATGTCATCAATCTCTCCCTTTGGCATTGATGGAAACATACTATGTTATCATACTATACTATCACTAATATAATATGAAATATAATAGTTTCATCAAGCTTTCCTAATGTAAATATTACAAATGTATGGCTTTTGGTAAGCTCAAATAGCTTTGATTTATTTCTTGCAGAATGGTTGTCTTCAATCTTCAATCCCTTCACTGGATATATGTAGCATCTAATGTCTCTATTATGATATGTGCTCTGCCTTGACTGTTCCTCTTCTTGATAATCTCTTTTTCCTTTGACAGTAATCTTTCTCTTTGTATGAACTCTCTCCCTTTGTTTCTTCTCTCCCTGAGATGGATATTGCATATGTAATCAATCTCTCTCCCTTTGAATATTGATTAACTCTTTCTTTTGATTCCCAATAACTTCACTTCATGGATAATGATATTATCTTTTCTCATCAATGAGATAATCTCTCCATTATGATATTGAAATAATCTCTCCCTTTGACAACAATGCCAAATAAAAGTCATTTATATCATGTTCCATCCCTTTATATAATATATTCCTTGAATTTCCCTATCCATCAGCAATACAATGTCTCTGGTATTCGGTGCATACTTGTACCTTGTTGTGTACAGATGTATCTATTGTTTTTCATCTCAGTGTCTGCATCAACTTGAATGATCTTCAGATTGTGTGTAGGTTGATGCATCCTCCTAGTTAGCTTACTGAATGATAGACAATGGTTGGACCCCTAGTTTCTGTCTCAGGTACTCAAATGTATCCTTTGGTAATGGCTTGGTGAATATATCAGCTAATTATTATTTTGATTAAACTTATTCTACTATCACCTCCTTTTCTTGCACTTGTTCTCTTAGATAGTGATACTTGATAGAAATATGCTTAGTCTTAGCATGCATTACTGGATTCTTAGAAATGTCAATTGCACTGGTGTTATCACAATAGATAATTACTAGTTCAATAATCTTCATATTCATACCTTTCAGCAATTTTTTGATCCATGAAATATTGGAGCAATTTGCAATAGCATCCACATACTCTGCTTCTATAGTAGACTGGGAGATGCATCCTTGCTTCTTGATGATCCATGCAACAAGTCTGTCACCCATGAATAATGCTCCTCTAGTTGTGCTCTTTCGGTCATCAATGTTTCTAGCCCAATCAACATCTGTATAGACTTGTAGCTCAAATTTTCCTTCTCTTTTATACCATAAGCCATAGTCCTTGGTGTTCTTCAGATATCTCAGAATTCTCTTGACAACAGTCATATGTGATTCTTTGGGATTAGCATAGAATCTTGCAACTATTCCAACTGCATGTGCTATATCTGGTCTAGTGTGAAAAACATACATTAGTTTTCCAATCATTGATCTATACAAGGTTTGATTTACCTCATTCTATTTGTCTTCTTTTGTTAGCTTACATCTGGTATCCATAGGTGTTCCAAGTGGTTTTGAATCTTCCATCCTAAATATCTTCAACACTTCCTTGATGTATCTGAACTGAGTGATATATATGCCTACATCTTGTTGAAGAATCTGTAGACCAAGAAAGAATTTGATCTCCCCAAACATAGACATTTCAAATTCTTTGCTCATTTGATTAGCAAAGGATTTGCATAACAATTCATTTCCTCCAAAAATGATATCATCAACAAAAATTTCAGCAATCAGAATATTACCATCGGTATCTTCTTTTAGGTACAGATTGCTATTTTGACTTGTTCTAAAAAAATTTATGCTAATGAGATAGGAGTGAAGTCTTTCATACTAGACTCTAGGTGCTTGTTTCAATCCATACAAGGCTTTATGTAGTCTACATACCATGTTTCTCTTGTCTAGATCAAAAAACCCTTCTGGTTGTTCAATGTATACCTCTTCTTCCAGTATTCCATTTAGGAATGCAAATTTGACATCCATCTGTTATACCTTGAATCCTTTGAATGCATCATACGCAAGTAGGATTCTAACTCCTTCTAGTCTAGCAATAGGTGCAAAGGTTTCTCCATAATCAATACCTTCTTCTTGTGCATATCCCTTGCATACTAACCTTGCTTTATTTCTTGTGACTTCTCCATTCCCATTCAGCTTGTTTTTGAATATCCATTTGGTACCAATGATATTCTTGTCATCTGGTCTTGGTACTAGTGTCCATGTATTGTTCTTCTCAATCTGTTCTATTTCTTCATTCATAGCACTGACCCATTCATCATTCTCAAGTGCATTATTAACAGATTTAGGCTCAAAATCACAAAGTAAACATCTAGTTTTTAGTGACTTACTTCTTGTTCTTGTTCCATCCTTCTTGTCTCCTATGATTTTATTCTATGGATGATGTCTTTTGACATTCTTGGTAAGTTTCATTTCATCACTTTGTTCATCATTTTGATCATCGTCTTGACCTTCGTTCTGATCTCCATTGTTTGAAACATCATCTTGAGGATTTTCCTAATTTTCTGTAATTGCAACCTGGTGTTCAGGTGCAATGTTCTATTTCTCAGGAGAGATACACTGTTGCTTGGGTAGAGTGTCAGGTTTTGTATAAACAAACCTGTTTTAGTCCTTTGGTTCTTTTCTCCTTTCCTTATCATTCTTTTTTTCAAATTCTTCTATTTTCACATTTGCACTTTCAATGATTTTTTTAGATGACTTGTTAAGACATTTATAAGCCTTGCTTTTGGTTGAGTACCCTAGAAATATACCTTCTTCACTTTTTGAGTCATGTTTTCCATTTCTATGATCCTTTAAAATATAACATTGACTGCCAAAGATTCTGAAGTAACTCACATTGGTGTATGACCATACCAAAGCTCATAGGGTGTCTTCTTTGTGTCCTTCAATTGTACTATGTTTAATGTGTAGACAATGGTACTAACAACTTCCCTATATAAATTTTGAGTGATTCTTTTCTCAATCATCAATGTTGTTGAACAGTCAACAATTGATCTATTTATCCTCTCAGTAATTCCATTTTGCTGTGGTGTTCTCAGTGCAGAAACCTATCTTTTAATTCCATGCTCATTGCAATAGTTAGTGAATTCATCTGAAGTAAATTCCCCTCCTCTATCTAACTTTAAGCATTTCAATTTATTTTCACTTTGTTTTCTACCATAGCCTTATACCATTTATACATCTTGAATGCTTCTGATTTATCTCTTAAGAACATGACTATCATCATTCTAGAATAATCATCAACAAAGAGAATAAAATACCTATCTCCATAGTATCTCTTTGTCCTCGTGGGTCCACATAGATCTATATGGAATAATTCTAGAATTGCATTAGATGTATGAGTTTTATTCCTGAAACTAGACTTTGTCATCTTACCTTTTTGACAGTTCTTGCACATGATATTCTCGAGCTTAGTCATGCTCGGTAAGCCTCCAAAATTCCTTTTGTCTCTTATCTTTATCATGTTATCAAAATTCACATGACATAATCTTTTGTTCCACAACCATATGTATTCATTTCTAGCCATTAAAAAATTGGTGTTAGTGTCATCAAGATAGAAAAGGTTGCCTTTCTTCTTCTCACCGGTTCCAATCAACCTTCCTGATTCATTGAAGATCTTTGCCTCCTTATTTTCAAATTCCACTCGGTGACCTATATTATTCATCTATGAAACACTTAATAGATTATAATTCAGTCCTTTTACCCAGTAAGAATTTTCACATTTGATCAAGTTATTCAACATTATAGTTCCTTTACCTTCAACTAGACAAGGTGTATCATTTGCCATTCTCACTGAACCACCATTATAGTATTCAAAAGTATCAAACTTTTGTTTATCAGCAGTCATATGGTGAGTGCAACCACTATCTATGATCTAGACATAATTCTTACTAGCTTTATATATGAGTGCAATTTCTACATATGTTTCTTCTTCTTTGTCTAAATCATCCTTCATGACTACAAATACCATCTCGATGTATTCTTTTGATTCGGTTTCAGTGTCATCAGCTCTGTTCTTAGCTAGGTAACACACTTTCTTCCATTTTTCCTTGTAGTCTCGGGTATCTCTTTTGTCATATTGATAGCTTCTTTGGTAATCTCTATTATCACCTCTATCAAACTTCTTCTCATATGATCTATCATTTCCTCTATCATCTTTTCTTTTGTTTGTACATCTTGCAGAAAAGTGTCCAACCTCTTTACAATTGAAACATACAAATGGTAATTTACCTTTGTATCTACCTTTGCCTCTCTGCAATCTTCTTGCCATTAGTGCTTCAATCTCATCAAGTCCTTGATCCTCATTATCACTTTCACTATCATTTCTAATATCATGTCTATGACTTGAATTACTTATCTTTAAAGAAGATTTGAATGTAGATTCTATAGATGGTAAGACACTATTATCAAAATTATCAAAATTATTCATCTTAAATTAAATTAGTCTACCAATCAGACTATCTAGAGTAATTGTATTGTTTGCAACTACTCTCATTTCTTGAATAGAAGAAACTCTAATAGCATATAGAGGTGGTAAGGTTCTTAAGATTTTACTTACCACTTTCTCCTCTTCAAGTACACCTCCAACTCCTCGGATAGAATTGACTACATCTTTGATTTTGTAGCTATACCTATTGAATTTTTCTCCCTCTTTCATCCTTAGGTCATCAAACCTCCCTCTTAGGCTTTCTGCCTTTTCTCTTAGTACATTGGCATCTCCTCCATGTACCAGCTTCAAATTGTCCCACATTTTCTTTGCAAAGGTGTAGGTTTTGACATCTTCAAACTCAACATCGGAGAGTGATGAGGCAAGTTCTATCATCATGCAATTATGCTCATGCTTTACTCTTAATTTCTCAAGAGTGTGAGGTCTTGTAGGCAACACATATTAAGTATCAAGGTATTGAGTAACATCATTTCCAATACCTGATAGGTGGATTCTTATTATTCTTTTCCATTGTGCAAAGTCATCTTTATTCAACTTGGGCACATCTCATATATTCATCTTGTGATCTTTTGCTTGAGCTGTTAAACTCCCTTTCTAAGAACACAAGCTTTGATACCAATTTTTAGTAATAACTAAGAGGGGGGTGAATTAGTGGCCTCAAAAATATTCCAATTAATCAACCCAAAAACTTAGTACCAAAATATTAAGCCTCTAGTTATCTTCAGTCCTATAAGATGAATGCCTTTAATTATACTTATCAAATTACTACTACTCATAATGCTTTGTTAAACCTTATTTTGTATGTTTACCAAATAGCAGCCTGTTAATTTACCAAAAAATAGTAAATTACTTAGAGTATACCAGTCAATCCAAATTAGCTATGTGTAATGCAAAACACTAAAGTAATGACTCATAAACACATTGACACATGAATTTTTAACGTGGAAACCCTATTAAGGGAAAAACCACTTGGGACTAGTAACCCAAAATTTTCACTCTTCTAAAGTGAGCTCAATGAGGAGCTAACCCTGTTAAAGGTTACAAACACACTGTTAGGTGTGACCTTGTTAGAGGATTTAAAATTTTAGTTTGTCACTTGATATCGGGCATCTCTATGCTACCTTCCTTGATCAAACACTCTCTTGGCCTATCAATAGGTATCTAACATCTAATGCTATCTTCATGATCAAAATTTTTGATACTCCTTGGGATGTATCTCAATATAGAAAGGATCTTTAAATCATGCTCAGTTAAGAGACTTTCTGAATCAATGGTTAAACTGAAATAGTATGATCTGTTCACATATACAACTTAGACTTGCATATTTTTAGATCTATTGTAAGCTCATAAAACTAATCTGATCAATATATCTCTTTTAATACCTTTGATCCACTTTCCTTCTACTCGGTGATGTTGTTCTTTGTTTCTCGGTGTCCATAGAAAACTTTAGCTCTTTCCTCAGCTTGATTGATCAGGACTGTATGAAGTTGCTCTTCATTAGTTTCTCTTTAGCATGCTTTTTTCATTCAATCCCCTTTATTCGTAATGAATTAAGTTGTCTCTTTGTAGACATGATATCACCATTGTTAGGTTCTTGATTTTCTTGATCTTGGAGTGATCCACAATCTTATCCAATCAGATTAAAATAAAAACTCTTGTTTTATCTCGCAGAGATCTTCTTGCCAACTTGACAAAACAACTTTAAATCTTTTACTTATATCTGGCTTTATCTTATCAATGAAAACAATGATAACTACTAGTTAAGTCTATATTTATCTCTTCTAGCTAGATATTTTTTCATTTATGAACTCTAGTTAATTTTTGTGTTTTAACTCTTTGACATCTTCGGTCAACACTCCAGTTCTCCTCGGGCTTCTCCATCGGTTTACACTATGACTCTCAACGTCATTTATGCTTGTGATTCTTCTCGTCGGTGTTCTTGCTTGGGCATCACTATGACTTGACTTTCGGTAATCTCTATCCGTCGGGTTCCACTAGCCATCGGTGTTTGAAGTCACATAGTGAATGCTTGTCTTTTATGCATTACTGAAAGAATAATCTTTATCTCTCTGATTCTCTGAATTCTTTGACACTTTTATTATAACTAATTAGATTATGTCAAGTTGACATCAATGACAATACAATCCATTAACTGATTTCTTGCATTATCTTTCTGCATTTCGGTGATCAACTTAACATCTTCAAACATTCAATCAGTTACATGTCATTAGCTACAATAGTTTTAAATTCAAAATCCATGGTGGAATGAAGCATTACATTTATGTCTTTTGGTATAAATGTAGAGAAAGCAATATCTCATGAATTTTAACTTGTTAACTTCACATTGCAACCTTCATACCAAAATCATTTAAGAAAAAAAGGTAGATTGGACACATCTCCAGTTATTTAAATTTAAACTTAAGCTTCCAACTACATTTTTCTTAACATTTAACACCATACACACCTCAGCATAAGTTTGATTTCACACTTTTCAACCAGTGCAAATCATGCTAGTTCTCCAGTACTTGGGAGATCCATAAAGCTTGATCTTTGCTAGTTCTCCACTCTACCTTCTTCACTTTCAGAATGTAGTCTATGAACATATTGATGGAGTTTCTATGGGCTCTCCTCTGTCTCCTATCATTTCCAACCTCTATATGGAATTCTTTATAGAATTAACCCTCACTATTTTCCCCCTCTAACCAAGTTGGTGGAAAATCTATGTGGATGACACTAATGTCTGCTGGCCTCATGGCCTTTATAATTTGAAATGTTTCCACACTCACTTCAATAGCCTTGTTAAATACGTCCAATTCACTAAGGAACTTTAATCCATTAATCAACCTCCTTTCCTCAATATAATTTTGACTAGAAAAGAGGATGGTATCCTTTCTAATCATTTATTTAGAAAAGCCACACAAAGTGACCTCTACCTTCATGGATCCACCTATCATCATCTTTCCCATAAACTAGGGGTCCTTGATACTCTTGCCAGTTGGGCCTATCACATCTATTATAATAACTCTATTGATCTTGAACTCTCCCATCTTTGTCATGTATTCAAGCTCAATGGTTATCATAATAAAAAAATTCTTAGAGATTTTAACCATGCCAAAAGTTAAACTAACCCTTTTCTCAAACCAAAGGTCATGCAAGCTTTCATGTTTTCCACCATCCCTTATGTTGAAGGTCTCTCTCATAATATATCCAAAATTATTTGTAGGAAAGGCATTCCTTGTGCTTTCAAACCATTTTCCACATAAAGAAGACTCATACCTTGAATCAAAGGTCCTTTACCAACTTCTCTTTACTTTGGTGTTTACAAGCTATATTTTCATGTGGCATACCCTATATTAGTCAAACTGGTCGATCTATATCCACTAGAATCAAGGAACACAATGTTGATGGAAGACATGAATGAACCTCTAAATCAAGAATAGTTGAACACTCACACCTCATTAAGCACCTATCTTGAAAACACCCAAGTCCTCGTCAAACAAGGCAATTTCTTCAAACATAAAATTTGTTCAAAGCTATCTCTATCAAAAAATTCTCGTACAATCTCAATTGCAATGAAAGTTGTCAAATTAGCACCATTTGAAACTCTTATATTCCTTCCCTCTAATCATCTGCACCAATTTTCTCTTTTCTCTTTGTTGTTTTGTCTTATGTCTTTCTCTCTTCTTCCTTTTTTTTCTTTATAATTTTCTTTAAATTTTGCCTCTTCTTTTCATCCTTTCTCTTTCTCATGCCTCATTACATTCCTTCTTTGTGCCAAATTCCGTTTAAGTACTCCTTTCTTCTTTTGTTATTCTTTTAAACTTTAGTTTTTATTTTTCTTTTCACTTATATTAAAATGTTATACTCAAATTTACATCCCTTCCATTTTTTATTTCTTGGTCTTCCTTACATTCTTTAAGCATTTTCCTTTTCTATTTTATTCTTTGGGATAGTGTTTAGATCCTATGTCAGTCCTAGTTAATATTTTTTAGTCTTTGATTCTATCAAAGTCTCTCTGGTCAAATTTACAAGCTTATTAATGAGAGTGTTTTTTGGAGGACCCAAAATCAAGGTAAAGGTCATAAACTACCTCCTGGTCTTCTTTCAATGAGAGATTCTCTTATTCTTGCAATATTTGGGTATTCCTTGGCTTGAGAAAGTTTTGGAAGTTCTAGGTCTGAAGGTCTATTTTCATGGGAGGAGGAACATTCTTTAAAAGAAGCAATTGTAGATGTTATTCTTGAGTGGTCTCCAGGTGTTGATATTAATTTACTTTATGGTTTAGAGGGGGCATTAGAATCACATTGGAAAAATTTACAGTCAAAGAATCCAAGTGAGTATGAAGCTTAAATAGTCTATAAGATAGAGATAATCATCTTTAATTTATCTTCATGATCCTTATGCGCAAATGAATTTAGTATATACAAATAACTAGATAACGAGATAACCCTAAATATAATGAATTTAATATATACAACTATCTAAAATATCCCTAATCTATAAAAATAAAAACAACTATCTAAAATACTTGTGAGTTGTATGAGACTCACCAATGGGAGCCATAGTAGCAAGACACACTATATAGAAGTGAGACACTCTATAAGGGAAATGGGAGGAGAGGACACACCATCTCAAGAAAACTCATCATCAAAGTGTCAAAAGTAAAGTAATTATTATGGGTAATTTATCATAGTGTAGCTATGCATGTGTATAGAGAGAGAAAACAATCTAAAGCCAAGTGGTAGAGGGTAAAACATTGTCTACATATGAAGGATAAAACCTCATAGTAAAGTGGTTAGCCCGAAATCTATCTCCCACCATTAAAATAATGTATAAATACTCTCAATGTATCACTAAAGAGCCTCGAAGATATAAAATGTCCAATAAAAATATGAGCAACTATAGACAGACCTATGAAGGAAGTAATAGCATCAACCTTCAATTGGATCTCTAATGGCAACACCATAATAGAATCTTCCTAGAACTAAATAGGAAGATTTAATAGCCTAACCCAAACTACTTTGGTATTGAAGGGATTAGAAAGGGGGATGATGGAGATGAACCAATGTTTGACCAAGGGAGTGCTCTCCCCACATCCAAAGTCTATTGTCAAACACTAAATCACTATTCTTTGTAAACAAAAAAATGGAAATGAAGAATCCCTTAACACAAGGGTAAAGATCTATTGGGCCATTAAAGAGAAGCTTCCAAGGTTTTAAAACCCATTTCTATAAAATAGAAACCTACAGACCAAGGCCAATGAAGATTTCTTATTTCTAGATCTTGTCTACAAACCACAAGATGAGAATATTGTGAACATAGGAGAGGCTAGATTTTTCCCTGCATGGAAGGTTAAGTAAGGACCCTTGAACCAATAATGGCCACATAGAAGCCATGACCCACATCCAGAGCACCACCTCAAGGAGTAAAATTGAAACCAAGAGAACCCACAAGGATCTCATTGACCCACTGGAGATGCCCTTACCAACCACCACAATAGAGAGAAATGAAAGAATATTTTTATGCAGTCATGTTTAGGCGCTCCTATAGAAAAGGATAGCCCATTGGAAATGAATTAGATAACAGTTAGTATGTTTTTATTAGAGGGCATTACATGCTAATTAAATAACACTTAGTTTTTTGTTATTAGAGGGCATTACAGGCTAATTAAGTAACACATGATGTATCACCTGTTTAAGCTTAGTATGGTAGCCTAGGGTCTTGGAGGATATGAGGAAATATATTTAAAGCTAGATATGATCTACTAGTTTACTTACCAAAAAATTACTTACTAGATAAATTTTGGATGCACTCATTGCTTGATCCCTCCTCCCACCCGCGAGCACTTCGGTACTAGCATTGGAACCCTAGCCACATGAATGGACTCACCTAAACCAGCTCCCGCATGCCCAAACCTCCAAACCACCTACCCACATTACCCAAAGAGTGATCAAATGATCTCAAACCATTTTTTATTTTTGTTTATGAGCCCGCATTGGTTGAAATTGAGACCAAATTGGGCTCATAAACATTAAAAGCCAAATTTGGTCAACATTTCAACCAAATCGGGCTCATAAACAAAAAAAAAAGAATCTAACAAGCCAAAAAAAGGTCTTGGTTGAAATTAAAGGTTAAAAATTGACCTCAAATGTATTAGTGTGAGAACAACAATACCGACAAAGGAGAATCATCTAAGGCATAGAAAGGTCAAGGTACTGCACCCCCACCAAAACAAAAGAAGCCAAGCTGTAACTATTGTGGGAAGCCTAGACACACTTATAATGTCTGCTGAAGAAGGAAAGGTAAATTTTTTAGTACACCTAAATTTGATAGTTATTTTTATAGATGCAATAAGTATGGAAATCAAGATTTTGAGTGTAGAACCAAATTTTCTAACAACATAAAGAAACCTAAGTTTGATGGATACTGAAATAATTGCAACAAGTATGGTCACAAGAATGAAAAGTGTAGATTAAAGAAAATAAATGATAAGTGGATTCCCAACTGAGACAATTCAAATACTAATCAACAAGGCACATCTATACCATGAGATTATAATACAAGGATTTCATGCTTATCTTGTGGAAGATATGGACACATTTCTACAAACTACATATTGATGCATGAAAGGTTTAATAGAAGGTCATGGAGGAACCCTGGCATGGCATGTTTCCATTTTCATAGGGTAGGACACCTTGAAAACAACTACAAATACAGAGGAGATGCACTGACCGAGGATGAATCTACAAAGAGTGCACCATCTACTATTGAAGAAATCAAAGAACAGATGAACAAAACATGGAGGAGAAAGACTCAGGAAGATGGAACTTCACTTGGAACTATAGATGACACCATATCTACTGAGTCTGGTGCAGAAGGCTCTACATAATCTATGAGAGATATGTAGGAACTACATGCTTATTATTAATCTTGCATCAGTTCCTAAGCAATAGAGTTAAGATCCATATCAACATATTAAGATGTATTTGGATAAGTTGTAGAAATTTTGATTGAAAGTTGTAGTGTATGGTTATTTTGTTTAGTTAGTTAAACAAAGTGATCATGTTATTAGTATAAAGGTAAAAGGGACTCGACAAGCACATTTAATGTAAATAATTAGAGCCATTGGAAACCCTAATTAAGGAAAAGCTATAAATAAGTGAGTTTGTAATTCATTTTGAACCTAGCATTTTTCAAGATTATTTGAGCACATTATAGAGAGATCATTTTGTTGAGCATTCAAAGTGATTTTGAGGTATTTCTAAATCTTTACAAGAGCATTGAATGATATTTCTAAGATATTTGGTTTACCGAGTTGTGTTTTCAAAACCATATTTTATCGAGCGTGCCCTAGTTTTTTATTTTGACACATTTAGAGATTATCATGGCACCAAGGATGCAAAGACCATTATTAGTCAATGATGTTGAATTTGTAAACCCTAAATACAAGTTTCCCCTACCTATAGCCATAGAAATTGATATGAAGGGAGAATTATATTCAATACCTCCATGAGTTTTGCTGATTGAAGAAGTTCGCACATTTATTCACTACAAAATTGAAGATCTGTGTGAAGCTGAGCTTGATGTTTCATTCAGTAAGATGTGCATGACTGGAAGATTAAAATATGATCACACACATCTAGAGATGAAAGGATTGACACATACAATTAATCTACCAAGGGAATTCAAGCCAGAATGGGTAAGGATAGTACTCAGCTGAGTACATGACTAATTTATGTGGTTAAATGAACCCATCAAGATAACTAAGGATTTTTTGCACATTATCATTGTATTTTCTATTGGAAACCAACCCAACGAAATTAAGAAAATTGACCAGGGTAAGCTCACCGAGATAATAAAAAAAAAAAAAAAAAGGCATAATGAGATGGAAGAGGAATGCGAATATCTACTGTCGTGGATCTCGAGTTAAGGTATGCATGCAACATCATATCTTAATGAGTGTTTCAATCATCCTGAGTGGATAGTGTACCATGTGGAGTAGTATACCTGGCATATAAGATAGCAAATAAAGGATTTCAAATAGATCTCTATGAAGTTTTGTTGAAGCAGATAGATGAAAACATGAATATAATCAAAATGGTAAACACCAACACATTGAAATTTGGCTCACTGTTGGTATGTATTTTATTTTACTACTAGAATTCATTTCCCTCCATTGGATATGTAGTATGGAAAATTGATAGGCCAGTTATTTATCAAATACATGAGTATATACAGAGTCTAGGAGACAACTTTGATGAAATCATGTCTGATTACTTTTTGAAATTCTAGGCTAGAATGCATAAGAGATACAGAGTTCCACCTCAACTAATTTCTAAGTATTAGAATAACATTTGTTTTGAGGTTGATACTGATGTTTGTATAATTAAGGTTGTAGACCCAAGAGTTGAATGGATTTAACCAATGGCATATGAGATGGATATAGATATTGGATCAAAACAGATAGAATATTTATTATCTAAACCAAAATATACTAATGAGAAAAGATATAGCACTTATGAGGAAGTCAAAGATAAAATAAAGCAATTTATTATGGTACCTAGGTCAATAAAGAAAGAAACTAAAATTATTGATACTTTATCAAAGAATCTTAAAGTTGATGATACACTGGATGAGAACATTGAGAATGAGCAAGCAATTATATTAGTTGAAAACAAAAATCTATAATTGGCATCACCGAGAAAGAGAGGTACTGGAAGGAACATTAGATCTTAAGTACAACCAAAAGAGAAGAAAGTTGTAGAGGTAGTACAACTGGGGTGAAAGACTTATGAGAGAACTAGAGGAAGGAAACAACCTGCTAAAACAAGGAAAAGATCACTACTTGGTAATGAGATTGAAAAAGAGTCTGATGAACCTAATAAATCTATACCTGTTGCAGAGCTCTCACGAGTTCCACAAAGTATTGATGATTATCTAGAAATTTTTAAGAAATGGGAAGATCAGGAGCCTTCTGGAAAGAAAAATATGAGAAAAGGAATGAAGAATATAAGAAAAAGATTGAAGAAGCTATTGTTGTAACTTTACTAAGATACAGATTGACACCTATTGAGATTACTGACAAGATACCATAAGAACTATACAATAAAATAGATGCAATATGGAAGTATGCACTAAATGCAGAAAATGAAATGAGAGAGATCTCTTGTACACACTATTCCTGACCTTGCACCATTTGAGATTAGTGAAGCATTAAATAATCATTCAAACATATTTCTAGTCAAGGGGAGAGCCCTAAGAATAATGAATGGAGGCATACAATCAGTGGAGAAGGATACAACTACAAAATGGAAGGATTTATTTCATATAGATGATATCAAGAATCATGAAGCAGAGAAGGAACAAGAAGAAGTCATTGCTGATTAAGTAAAGAAAAGCACAATTAAAATAGATCGTATTGATCTAACTACTGAAAATGCATACGTTATAATTAAAGATATACTTGAGGAAGAAGATCCTGTAAAAGAGTTATCAAAAGATGAATATGTCATGGATACACAAATGAAGGATATCGGGTGTATGGATATTGATAATTCACCTTTGATGAGAAAATATCTTATCATGACACAAGTACAAAGCTACACAATTGATGATACTATTAATACTGATTTTGTACTAGATACAACGGGCATGGAAACCAAGACACCAGTTGATACATATAAGGATAAGGATGGAAAAATTAAGGCCACCAAGACATAACAAGGAAAGAACACCAAGTTGGAACCCCCAATCGACACTGATGTTCAAAAGAAAGATACTAACACAACAAAGGATCAAAATGTATAGAAGACAAAAAATACTAAAAGTGAAATGCAACAGGAATCAAATCTTAAGGAAAAGAATGAGGAGAAACAGAAAGGTGAAAAGAAAGAAAAAGTAAAAGAAGAAGAGAGCATAGCCGGTACCCATACTGAGTCACCTAATGCAACTAAGGCATCACATTCCAAATGCACTACTGGAGAGATCAGATTGATTGAGAAGAAGAAGAACAAAAGGAGGAAGAAAATCATTGATTTGAGCAAGCCAATCATAATACCAAAAGGGGACCCTAATGTGATGAAGCCTAAAGAATTAGGTATTTATGTTGAGATTATAGCTCAAAAGGCTGAACAGGAGAACTTAATTGCAATGAAGAAGAAGGTAAATATACTTGAGCATGTTAAGGACATATTCTAGGACATTGTTCCTGAAGCAACTATTGATGAATTTGAACCCCTACTAGACCAAGTTGGTGATTTAGCCCAAAAAATCAAAGAACCAAACAAGGATATGATAGAATATATGTTGAATATTCATAAGGAGAGAATGGATAAGAAATTGATGAAAGATTTACTGAAAGATATTGACATAGAGAAGGTAACTCTTTCCAAGTTATCTTATGAAGTTGAAAAGCAACTGACATCCATCATTTCATTGTTTCAAAAGTTATGTATTCTTTCAAACTTTACTATTGAAATCAATAAGAAGGAAGAAGATATTGAGAAAGAGTTGAATGAGAAGCTTAAGCAACTACCTACCAAGCCTGGAGCATTCTAGACTTACTACTCAAAGATACAAGAGCTCATGCGAGTTTAAATTTCACTGAGACAAGAGGAGGATAAGCTTAGATTGGAACTACTTGAATTGCAAGTACAACTAATTCCCCATATCTAATCAATGCAAATACACTTGAAGAAAGCCAAAGAACTAGCAAGTTTTCCAAATACCAGTTCACTGGACACCATAGTCGGCTTATCGGTAGATATTACAAAATACATTTTTATACTTCAAAATCTTTGAGAATCATGGGAGACTGTACTTTCAAGCATACAACAAAGGTATAAACATCTTTTTGGTTAATAAATTTTACTTTTTGGAACTTTTTCTCAAAAAGGGGATAGATATCTTAGTCAGATAAAGGGAGATAAAGGAGGATAGATATATTACTTATTCAAAAAATAAAAAAAGGGAGATAGATATTATATATGCTAAATGTGGGCCTCTTTACTTATCCATACACTTCAACATAGTCATTATTCATCAGTCACATACAGGAATGAATATGAAGTTGTCCATATTACATGCCTGGATGTGTCGACCTATTGTGGCCTCCTATCTAGATGGGGTTTTGAGTAGCTCTAACATCCGAGACCCATATGAGAACATAGGATTTAATCTACAATGTAAATGCAATATTTAGTCTAGAAATGAGTATGCAATATTAGTTTAGAAATGGAAGATGAGATTAAACTAAGAATACTTGAAAGAAGCTAAGATATGCATGATTAATCTATTGAATGATATTAATCTATTGCAAAACTAATGGGAACAATGAAAAATTGAATGTCCACAAATTTGAGTTAACAATTCAGCAGCAATTTGATACTCTAAAATATGCATTCTCTTTTTTTTTAATGAGAGACAAGAGGATTCTTTTATAGAATGAGAGTACAGTTTAGAATGGCAAGTTTCCTTGAGAGAAACAGTCAACTATTGGATTTTGGAGTGAATGAAACAGTTAACTAGATTGTTGCACTTTCGAATTACAATTAACTCAAAGTTTCCATTTCTGAACTGAAGTGAGGATTTTTGAGAGATTATTTGATTAAATAAATGAAATATGACCTCATAAATACACTTTCTTAATTATTTAAATAATTAAATTCAATTATTGAAATAAGGATATTTATTTGATAATCAAATGTTATTTAATTCTTTTTTATGTATTTTGACTAAAAGGGTGAATTTAATTTAATTAAAGTGCTAGGAATTTTTAATTAAATTAATTTGATCATAGGGTTTATTTAGCCAATTGTAATTGATATTTAGGAATTAAATATAGTATGTAATTAATGCATATTTAGAGTTTTTTGCATTTGACACTTAGGTCAAGTAGATTTAGTCAGAAATTGGGATTGCCTAGTACCATAGGACTTTGATGATTCAGAAAGTCTATAGATGCAACAAAATTGGTTAGGGTTGCAAGATGCCAATTTTGGGATATTACATTTTACCCCTCTTTGAATTGATGTGTGAGTAGCGCATTGATTCAAAGAATAGTCTGATGTTTGAATCATAGAAGGATAGTTGAGATTGATTTTGAGAATTGATGATGTGAAGATCGATTGATGAAGATTTTAGAATCATCTCCAGAATTGATCTTATCTCTTTGAAGTTTAGGTTAGATTGCCAAGACGCTGATTAAGTCAATTTTTTGAGGGTCATGTTTAGAACAAATCTTGACTCTTAGGAGTCTGGATTAGATTTCTGAAATACCTAATAGATTATTGTCTTTCAAAAGATTTTCCCTAGAACGAGGCTCAATCTTCAAGAGTTAGGGTTAGATTTCCCCAATGCCTGTTCATTGAAAGATAGTCAACAGAGATTTTTAGGACTATCTTCAAAACAAGGCTTAGTCCCCTAAGATCTAGGTTAGATTTCCCAAATATCAATTAGATCAAGTTTCAGAATCATCTCCAAAATGAAGCTTGATTCTTAGGAATCCAGTTTAGATCACCCAAATACCGAATAGATTATCACCTTTCAAAAGGTTGTCCCTAGAACAAGGCTCAATATTCATGAGTTAGGGTTAGATTTCCCTGATACTTGTTCATTGAAAGATAGTCGATAGATATTTTTAGGACTATCTCCAGAATGAAGGTTAGTCCCCCAAGATCTAGGTTAGATTGCCCAGATATCAGTTAGATCAAGTTTCAAAATCATCTTCAAAATGAAGCTTAACTCTCAGGAATCCAGGTTAGATTGCCCCAATGTCTAACAATGATATTTTAAGAACCATCTCCAGAATGAAGCTTGATCTCAGGGATCTAAGTTAGATTGCTCAAAAACCTAACAATGAGATTTTGAGAACCATATCCAAAATGAAGTTTGATCCTCAGGGATCTGAGTTAGATTGCTTAAATACCTAATAGATCAGATTTTTAGAACCATCTCTAGAACAAAGCCTGATCCTCAGGGATCTGAGTTAGATTTCTCAAATACCTAATAGATGAGATGACAAGATTGTAAGGAACAAAGATGTCCTTAGTGATTCAATATTGTGGAATATCCACTTTTGACTGTGAAGTGCGAAAACTAAACATGCCCCAAGTGATGAGATGCCCCTAGCAACGAGGATTTTTTGAAATTAGATCAAATTGATTAAAAATAAATTCAAAATGATTCAATGATGTAATCATCCTTCCCCCTCAAGAGCGAAAGAGAAAGATGACATGTCATAATGGTGATTGAAATAAATAAGTTGTAGATAGATGTTAAATCGAAGGTCGAGAAAAACTTAGAAGAGATTACGAAAGATTCTGGAAGATTTAAAGTGATTTCGAGTGATTTCAAGGTTTGGTTGACCAAGTTTGACTAGGGTTGACCAGAGTTAAATTTTAAGGAAAATTTAAAATATTTTGAGAAAATGTTGATTGGATACGATCCTGACAAGAAAGTGACATCAAAAAGTTGATTGCACAAGCGTCCGATCGCATCAGTCCCAAAAAATTTAAAATATAATTTTAAGCTATATAGAAGTGGCAGGCTTTGATTTCAAACCCAAAAATAGATTTAGAGTGGTCGATTTAGCCAAGGGTGAAATTTTTGTGCAAAATGAAGCACTTTTGAAAATTAGGTCAAAACCTATATATAGGCCAAAAGGGTTTTTTCCAATTCATTTGCACATTTGACTTTTGTAAGAGAAGAGCTCTAAGCAAAAATGGTGGTCCCCATGAGTTATCATTGTTTTGAGCGATCCAGAAATCATAGTTGGCCAACGGCATATGGGGTACCGGTAAGTGATCAAATACCTCCATGTTGATTCATTTTTTGTCAGATTATGTTGATTTTTTGCATAGTTTTAGACATTTTTAAGATTCAACCCACGGGTCCTCGCACGAATAACTAGGTTCTTCGTGTCTACCTACGTGAAAAATTGCATGTGAAAATGTTGAAAAGCATTTCCTCGTGGGTACCTTCGCATAGCCTCACGTGGGAAGGTACCCACGTCTCACATGAGAAACACTTGGAAAGGGGGTTTTCTTGCGCATAATCTTGTGAAACTTCACACAACAATGAATCTTCGCGCCCAGTGATGTACTTCTTCATGTGAAGTTTTGTACAAATGTTGCTTCTTTGCACAGGAAAAGAAGAGCAATTTTGAGTTGAAGTGAATCATCTTGCAGTCTGTTAGTGTTTTTTCCAGCTTTGTAGCTTTGTTTATGATGTTTGTTCAGCTTCATTTCTTAGTTTTGAATTGATTGAATTTAATCATTAGCCGAGTACTGATCGTGCACTGTCATTCAATTGTTTTGCAGGTTGATTTTCTAGATATTGCTTTTAAATCACACCATCTAGCCATTAGTGGGATAGTTAGGCAGTTAGATGATGCCAATATTGCGCATATTGATACACTGGAATTGTCACACCTGTAATGCCCCGCCAAGGAACCCAGGAGAAATTAATCTAAGCATGACACCAAGGTCACGGAATAATTTTTTTTAAAATGGTTACAAACAATAATGATAACAATGCGGAAGCAACACAATGAAGTACATGACATACATGAAATACAACACATACATGATTAACATTCCTCGAGGGTTCCTTGACCTAGAATTACTTAAACAAACTAATCTACGATTACAATAATATAGAACTGACATAAAGGTTACATAATCTGAACCCAATAACATACATCTCAATAATAAAGATTACATATACCTCTGATACCATAAGGTATACCACCTAATCAACATCCACTGCACAAGTCGTAGGGTATGTAATAATACATAATAGATAATACAGTGCATCCTCCAAGGATGATAACCAATAAATACATATGGTACAATACACATCTCAAGTAATTGATCAAGTCTCCAAAAGACTAGAAAGATGAAACTGCAACAAGGAACAACCAAGCATGAAGAAGAATCTGTCGGAATCTCAATGGTAATAAGAATAACTACCATTCGACCGCGTGGAACCAAAGGTCCACTCCCACTGTGCTGAGGAGATAATAAAAGGCCCACACACACGGGGTATACAACAAGAATACAAATAAGATAAACATGACCTCATACACCATGCATAGGAAGATCCTAGAAGCACTCTAATCCAAAACAAGGAACACTAAACAATACCAAAGGTACTGACACACGTAGGATAACCCAAGCTGTATATAGGAAGGTGTCATCATGTACATCACATCCTTGAGTTCAACCCTAGCAATCCCTTAATGGATTCTGGCACCCAAGTGACTATACACGACATTAATGACCTTTCATACAGACAAGATCACTAATGATGCCCGAACCCGCACCTCGAAAGGGGGGGCAAGCATCTACTCATCCTCCATCTTAGCCTAAATTAGCGCTCAAGCATGGGTGAGGCGTTAATCTTATTAGTTTAATACTAAGTCAGCCTAATTAGATTAATTATGTTATCACATGTTACCACTACTTACAATAAGCAAATCCTAGCAGCCACTTGTGGGCTTCGGTACTTATTGCAAGCCACCTCCTACTATACAAATAGGTAACCTACCCTAAGTTCACAAAAGAACATCACAAAGGTAAATCACAAACCTCATCTCTGATTCCTGCTCATATAGGGATACACCCCTAGAGGATCATAAAGAATATCAAAACAAGATCAAAATTCTAACATCTGGTTCATTCTCACACAAGAATGATTGGTTCTCAATTAACCAATACCACATACAGGTAACATCACATGATCACACAGGACTAGTTGAGACAACTCAAGTTGGGTAAAAAGATCGAGACCCAAAATTGATAACATCATGATCATGCACTGAAGCATACAAAATATCACATAACTGAAACCCCAAAAACCTCTGGATTCACCTTCTGATAGCCAACGAATCCCCACCAGACAATCGACACACAACAATTCATATAGAAGAGAAGCACATAATCCTTTAACATTCATTCAGAAAAACACAACCTGACATGGTAAAGACGATTCTAGAAAGACAACAATAATCAATGATAAACTCATTTATAGATAACACTATTCAAATTAGTTTATCTGATAAATTACTAATACAATATAATTCAATTTTCAAAAGAAAATGCACATAAGCCTTTACAGATTAAGTTATAAAATCCACCTTATATAAATTAATTTATTTAATAATTACTAAAAAACTAAATATAATTACAAGTTTTTTTTTTTTTTTTTGAAAATATAATTTCTAAAAATAGAATACCACCATGCAAAATCTAAAAAAAAAATTATTTTTTTTATTTTCTTTTTTTGAAAAAAATATAATTTCTAAAAATATAATACCATTCCATGTGAATTCTAAAAAAAATCTTTTTTTTTTATTTTTAAAAATATATAATTTCTAAAAATAAAATACTATTCCATGTGAATTCTAAAAAAAAAATTTATTTTTTTTTTGAAAAAAATATAATTTCTAAAAATAAAATACCATTCCATGTGAATTCTCAAAAAAATCTTTTTTTTTTTTTTAAAAAAAATATAATTTATAAAAATAGAATATTATTGTATGCAAATTCCAATAAGAATTATTTCTAATAAATAAATAAATCTTTCTTAAATAACATGCAAATAAATATATCTTATAGATACTCATTCTTTAAAAAATTTTATTTAATTAATTTTCATAATAAAAGAGAGAACATGCATT
>MU225054.1:2059833-2073728 GCA_018584345.1 Thuja plicata
CATATTTTAACCTTAATAAAGGTGCAATAATTAACATTAATATTTTTCTTAAATATTAATTAAATAATTCAAGCTAAAAGCATCATTAAATCACCTGAAACCCATCCAAATAGATAAACAACTCAAATAGATAATCAACTGAAACAGACACCCAAGCACACACAAACAGGCTCAAGAATCCATGTCACTTGACAGATTCAAACACTAGGGTAGTCAATCAAATTCTAGCCCAGTTCTAGGATAACGTAAAGGTTTAGGGTATGGATTTGGACCTAAACATTATCTCCCCTCTCTTACCATTGAGATTAATGTGATAGGGCACGCTCACTCCTGCCAATTCAGGGAAGACGTAGCCCGGTACCTACAAATCTGTCATCACAAAGACGAACATTCATGCATATATATCATATAACAAACAATGGTTGAGACCAGGTCATCGTGTGGATCTCGCCAAAGCAAGTAACTACGAATCTGGCCCATACCATACCAAACACAATAGACATTAATGCAAAGCATACAAATGATCCATGTGCATATAAATATCAGGTCAGTATTGTCAGAAAACCATAATCAAATTGGCATCCTAACGTAATCATAACCAACATGAAATAATCACAAATCATATGCAAATAGATGATATAATACAACTAACAATGGATCAATACCATAATAAAAAGTAACGCATGAATATCCTTAAAATCACTTGAAATAACTAACACATACATACTATGGTCTAAAAGAGATCAAAAATTAAAATAAAAAGGCAACCCAAAGGGTAGGTATTACATCACCTCCATGAGGTACCTGATATTCAAGTGAATCATGGATTAATAGGAGCACTGGTGGAGCATTTCCATTCGGAGATGAACACCTTCCACCTTCCATAGGGCGAGATGATAGTTACCCCTGAGGATATATACAGGATACTGAGGATCCCTTTCCATGGTCCACAGGTTGAGTATGATGTATAGCCGTGGGAAGGTATAGCAACACTTAGGGAGATATTATAGGATGATCTTGTCATGGGTAGAGCCATCCCATGAAAGGAGCTGATCAGAGAATATGGGCTGAGGCATCACTTGGCTGTGGCATTAGCAACATTCCTGGTGTGTTACCTGATGTCAGATCATGGTCAGCATGGTTTGAAGTGCGGGTGGGGAGGATGTTGCAATGGATACTAGTGGAGCTAGTATAGTATGGATGGGGTCAGTGTATGCTGGCCCATATGTACCATGAGATGCATGATATTTCCTATAGGGAGGCGAAGAGTATGGCCATAGGTGTTTTTGTACTACAGGTATGGGCATGGGAGCACCTACTTATCTCTAGGCCCATTTATGAGGATATGAGGCAGCTGCATGAGCCTTATATTTATAGGTATAAAGGTCAGATGACCCAGCCCGCATTGGGTAAGATTGAGTAGTGGTGTGCTTAGCTAGATGACTTGGTAGTAGTAGTATGGTGACCTTGGAGAGCGACCGAGGCATGGGATGATACTAGGCCCCATCTCAGATATATGTTTTGTTCACGGCCACTGATCGGCTTCTCTATTGCAGTGATTGAGAGGTTTCCTTTGACATGAGTGTGGTGGCAATTTGACCAACCATGGGATATTTCATAGGAGTACTGCCCATACACCCACTTCGCTGATGAGGTGAGGAAGGGCTGGTTAGCATGACTAGATCCTGGTTGCAGCATGATAGATGTTTGGGCATTACCATTGACTCGTTGGGATTACATGGAGGGGGTGGCGGATGGTGGCATGACACTAGCATATAGAGAGTAATTTTCTAGCCATTCATTTCCCTAATTTATAGATTTAGTAGGGATGGGAGCACTAGTATAGGTGGTGCATCAGTAGATGTAGTAGCCACCACCACAGCCACCTCCACATTAGGGGCCTCAGCCATGTACCACACAGGTCAACATCCCTCTTCAGTAGATGAGGAACGATCCTGGTGTTGGTAGTAGTGGGGAACATGAGAGGCACGCCAGATGGAGGAGGATGGATCAGACAACCGAGCAAGAGAAGATGCAAGAGGATCTATTACAATAGGAGCAGCAAGAGAAACCTGCATAGGATCTAGTGCCAGGAGATGTATTGGCACAGACGCAGGATTCCCTACGGAGAGCCAGGGAGAGAGTTCAACAGATATAGTGGAAAATTAGGGACCTGTAGACACATCTGGATGTCCAAGATGCCTGACTCACGATAGAGACCAGGAGTTGTGAGAGGTCTGAGAGAAGCTAGAGAGGTCTCAAGAGGAGACACAACATCAGTCCTCTTGAGCATCCTACTACTATGTGTCTTATGTTGGTGTAGTTCCTAATGGAGCAGAGTAGGTGTCAAGATTATCAACATAAACCAGAGCCTCAAATGGTGCACAGGCACCACTATATATAGATATGCCTCCTCCTCCACCTCCTCCAAGTGAGGAGGGAGAGGGCCAGAGCTAGAGTTGGCACATTTTGATCAATTTTGCACATTGTATTACATGATGTATCTGATGTGTTGTCATATTTGTATCATAGCTTTTTTTAGATAGACTGTGCTCAAGTAGAACCCATTTTGTATTGACATTTGAGATATGTGTGTGTGTGTGTGTGTGTGTGTGTGTGAGCTCTACTTTTGGTATCATTGTACTTGTCATGTTGTACTATATGATTAGATGATTAGATGATTAGATGTATGAAAATGTATGCAAGAATATGTATGAAATGTACATGTTTTAATTTTATGACATCGAAATGTAAGCGTAGATGTGTATGTATGTAGATGATTTATGTTAATGCACTTGTGAATGGAGATATGTATATGGTACTAACATCTCATGCAGGGTGTTACGATGTATGACAAATGCTAACCAAAAAAAATTTTAAAGATAGAGAGTGAGGATCGAACACTTGTGCAGTCCTGATGAAGCCAAAATGTTGAATAAGAATCCCTCGTCATAAAAATCCAGGAGAACACAATGAAGTGACCATCAAACCACTATTGCGATGCAAGTCTAGAGTGAAAGTGCAATCCTATGCTAGATGAAATCCCTAGAAAGTGGTTTTTGGACCCATTAAATAGTTTTCATCATAAAGCATGTTTTCGAACATCTGAGTCGATACAATCTTGACTGGTGCCAGTGCAAGCATAAGAATATGAATATGAATTTCATTGGATTAGATATGGGAAACCAACATAAGCATCAGGGCACAAAATTTGAGATGACCTGAACATTGTTTCCAGTTTGATATAGCAAGAGTACACTAGTATTAAGGCATTCAAATCCAAGATAACCATAAGTACATTCCTGCATAAACAAGTAGAGCAATAATAGTCAAGGAGATATCTCTGACCTCACCTTGGTGTGCAAATAAATAGGATTGAGGGATGTGAGGATTTTTTCCTTAATGCAGGAGCTCTGATCACATACACCCTATTTATTTGACGTTGTTAGATCATCGGGACCACACCAACAAGCAGTAGAAAAATAAAAGATTAACAAAATCAATGAGAACAAACAACATACAAAATAGAAATTTAGCATACTTCAGCCAGTTTCAAATTTTTCAGATGTGTACATGTATAGGGGTGTTGAAAAACATTGTTGTGCTTGTGAGTGCAATGTGTTTGAGTGTTATCGATCTGTTATTTATGTTTGTGATATCTAATGTGTGTTAAAAAACACAGATGTGTCCAAAGATAGTGTTAAGAGACATTTTTTATTGTGGTGTTGAGAAACACATGTTTGTGTCAGTAGTGAGTTGTCCTTCAGACACGACAAGATTACTAACTCTGGTGCAATCCAAATATGTGATCTGATTTGGGGACCTATTAGGTTTTTTTCTTGTAGGGCCTATAAAAATGCTTGAATACTTGATTAACTCTATGACTCCCAATGCTTTGAAATTTTGACTCAAGCAAGAGAAAACACTAATTGATGAGGTATTTTGATAATATTGGGGATACCTATTATCACCTCCTTCTTTTTTGAGATCCACTAACTCAGGCAGGTTTTACCTCTAATTGATTATTGTCTTGACAGTATCTTTAGAGTAGATTTTTCCTTATGTGATGAATGCTCTACTCTTATATGGATAAATAGATAATAATGCAGATAATTATGATTACTCTGAGGAAAAGTTTAACAATCCAAATCATTATCTTGATGATGACAGAAAACAACATAATAAGGAATTTCATCCTTTCTCCTTTTATAATTCTTATGAATTTAGGAGGAATAACCTACTTGACTTTCTCTCTAAGAAGTCAACAAACTCAAATTGTAAACTCTATGAATACAATTGATTTTAAATATATGATCTTTATGTAAATGTGAATGATTTTGGGTGATGATGGATCACTTGACCAGGTTCTAGACCAGTGTCTATCCTCGGGCTACAAAGTCAAAAGATATAAATCCACAGAAATAAACAAGTAAGAATACTGTAGGATGCCTTACAACCTACATACAACTCAGTTAAAGTGTCTTACAAATTACCCTATCACTTCCACAACATTGTATCAAATCCTCAATTACTGTTGTACTCTCTGAAACTACTCACAAAATTTAATTCTCCCTTAGAAGAAACTTGCAAATAATTAGATAGCTACCTTATAGCTAATATGTTTAACATGCCTTACAAATTAAACATAAAATATTATGCAAAATAAGCAAAGAGACAACAACAATGTAGAATAAATTTTCACTGTATCTTTATTCATATATTTCTGCTTTAGTACATATACATGCTAAGAGCTCAAAAACACAGACTGAAATCTATAAGCCTGTCTTGCAATTATATTTTCATCTCTCTCAAAAACTATTACAATTGATTTATATATAGGTTTAAACCATCTTAGAATCCTTAATAAAAGGATGCAACAAGCTTTGGATGGTTTAAGAAACCTAACCCTAAAAAAGAAGAAAAAATAAAAAAGAGTGACCCAAGTGGTGAAAAGACAAAAGTAGAGGATTAAATATGATCTACTCCTTGTCTTTATGTGATCCTCAAAACCTTTGGTTTGTGTACTCCTAGGATAGTTTCTGATATTCTTTGATGATGACTAACTTGTCTATTCTCCAAGAAACTTTGTGTCAGAACCAAAAACATTCCTTTGTTCCTCAAAAGGTCAAATATGGCAGCATTCTTCTTTTATGTCTTTATATGGACTTTGGCACCTTTGTCTAATTATGTTTAGGATAGCATCAATTTTTTGCATGGAGACAAAGTGACCACCATTACAGGCTAACCTACACTTGTATTTTATGATTGCTAACCTTCCTATGCTCTTAGATCAGGTGCCAAGTGCCCCCTTTTTCACTCTTCATCCAAGACATCAATATCCACTACAACAACATTTTGTTTCTTCAACTTTGTCTTTAGGTCCCATGCTGCCACATCATCTTCTGAAGGCCAATTAAAGCTTTGAATGCTTTGTAGTTATGCCTTTTTCCTCTCCCATCTGACATTAATTATTCCTTTAACATCCATAATGAATTTATTAATGTCAGTCTCTTCCTTGAAAGCTTCATCTAAAATCTTATTATAGCTTTCCATATTTTAATTTGAATCTGAAATAAATGCCTCTTTATTAGGTAGCATGCTGTCAAACTCACTTTTCCAAACCTCCAAGGCCTTGATATGATCATCTTCTCCTTTGATTGGAGGAATAAATAGGTTAAAACTTGATCCAAAGAGGCTGATCTTTGCCTCAATCTGATTTAGCTTTCCTTTGAAGAAAGGTAAAGCCACATTTATTTTCCCAATCTCATCCCCCACCTCTATCACAATCTCTGGTAGATCCAATCTATGTGGTTGTAAATAAGCCAACTTTTCAAATAGTTGTACCCTACTTGACCAAGTTGTGAAATAAAGATTCAAAATGGAGATGTACCCTATCACTTCAGCATGTAAAGGAGACAATTTTTTGTATGCATTTAAGATTATATCAGTTTTATCTTTTAGGATATCAATCCTATGCTGAAGTATGTTCAATAATGCATTTATGGCAATCTTGTTATCCATTTTGGCCATGTCCTCTGTCTTTGCTTCTTCCTCTATCTCAATTTTTTCCTCTGTATGTGGAGGCTTCTCTAAAGGTACATATACAACTTCTGGCTTTTCTAGCAATTGTTTGGTCATTTCAGCAATTACCCTATCTTATTCATGAATCTTGATTTGGCATAATTCTCTATCCTTAGCCAGAGCACTAGCCTCCTCTATCAAAATACCACATTTCTCAGATAATTGCTTTGTCTTATCTTCATTCAAATGTGCCCAGTGTGTCATTATTTGGGAAATCTCCAGATCACCTATGTTTTGAACTGTCCATACCATTTGGTTCCCCACCATATTCTCTTGAATATTTAACAATTTAGGCTTCTGTTACCGAGGACATAAACTCCACATGGCAAAAGCTTGGGAATTTGGACTATATCCAAATCCTTTGATCATATCACCAATCTGGATCTTAGTTGTCAACTTTAAGTCCCGTTTCTTTCTTATTTGGTCTATTATAAATGTTGAGGCTACATCCCAGCCTTCAGTGAGCAACATTCCACTGTCCAAGACTAATTTCATGGCTTCTTCAAGAGTAAAATCCTTAGTTTCATGATCATATGTTTGTAAAGCTAAAAGGGCCTCATTTGTCACTACTTCCTCACCAGCTAATTTCAATTGCTTTTTGACCTCTTTCTACTTAAGACATCTGAGGAAATCTTTAAATTCATCAGTTTTTATGAAATTGTCATCTTTTAAAAACTGATGATGATAAATCAATCTCTCATCTATACATGTTCTCAGAGGCAACTCTATGTCCTCTTCCACTTCTTGCTGTAGTTTTTTCCCTTTTCTTATTTATTTCCTCAAATTATGATCATAGGCCCTTTTACCAGGAATAAGGGCACTTACTCTATCCTTTTTCCTTTCTTTTCTCTCATAAGTTTGAGCATGAAAAAACTGACCAAAATCACTCTTCTACCTCTTTAGGGCAGGCTTATCTGTGCTCTCCCCTTTTTTTTCCTTTGTCAAATCAATGGTGATCATTTCACCTACTGGTATTGCTTGTTCACTTCCTGGTGGGGGCTAATCCATTAGAGGTGGGCTTGGATTTCAGTGTCCTCCATCACTATCCTCCTCATACTCTAAATCAGAGTGTTCAGGCTCTTCTTGCCCTTTTCCTTTGTTATCCAGGTGATTCTCCAATTGTTCACACAAAGTGTGATGATTGTCCAACATAGCCTCAATTCTATCAAAGTAAGGCAAATTAGGGAAGAAACCCCCAAATGCCACTTCTATTCTCTTCACTTGTTTTTCCAAAGCCAATAGTTCCTAGATTTTAACTCTTCTTAGTTTTACTTCTCCTTAATCCATGATATTTCTTGTAGCATCTTCCTCCACACATTCACCATGCAGATAAGTGTTAGGAATGGTAGGAGTAAGGAGTTTCTTAGCCCCTGCAATAAAACCTTTTGTATCAATAACCTGTATAGGGCAACACCCATCTTGTAATCATTCAGCTAGTTGGTCACTAAGTCAAGGCCCTTCTTGCCAATTGTATATTGATATATTTTGAACTATCTAGGGGTAAATGTCCACTTCCTATGAGGTGAAAGGTGTTCCTTATCAGTTAATATAAGATTCCATATGAATTCCATTGCAGAAATTTTGGTTGGTACATGATATGGTAATATATGAGGAGGATGAGAACATCCATAGACTCTAATCATTGTAAAATTATTCTCTAAATAGAAATCACCCCAATTATGGTCTCCCTCCCATTTTTCTATATACTCACAAGGTCTTAACAATTGTAACACTTTTACTGGGAGCCTAGTCTTATTCACACCTAGACTTTGCATTAATGGGTAAACTACCCAATTCTCAAATCCACAGAAGTCACAGTTTTTGGCAGTGAAGTTCCAAATTATAATCCAAAACTGGATAGGGTTAGGATGGTTGTAATACAACCACTGAGGGTTCAAATTTGTCAATTCCATGATATTATAGTTGAAATGCAACAATAGATGCATCAGTATTGAATAATGCAAAAATTTAGGATCCTTCTCCTTCTTTTGAATGGCAACAAATCCCTCATGCATCTTGTTGATGATATACTAAATGTAGTCATAGCTGGTGCTAGAATGTACATCTTGTATGTCTAAGACCATCATAAGAATACCAGCACCAATTCTTGCAGCTCCTACATCCTTTCCCAGCACTTTATATAGGGCATATGCAACGTATTTCATATAGAAATTTAAATACTTGTAACAATAGGGTGTAGTTCCTCGTATAGGGGTAATATGGTCTCTGACCTCAGTAAGGATGTGCCTTTTTATTTGAAGCCTAACCACTCTAGACTATAACCTATACCTTTCCTCCTATCTAGTGAGGTCTATCTCTGTAGACATTGTGTTGTATAAGCCAAAAGCTTGCATCAAAGAATTTCTATTCAAGGCCAACAAGAGAGTGTCATCATTCTTCTTAATTGTTTTGGTTAATGGGTCATAGTGGTGTGCTATTCCTAGAAATAAGTCTACATCTACAAAGACATTAGGGACTAATAACTTAGCCAATCCACAAGTCCAAGGGTTTGAAACAGGCATAGACTTATCACAATTTTTATAAAAATAATTGAAAAGAGAAAAACCTGTGGACCCTAGAGTTTTCGCATCCCTTATGTCTACATATTCATCTAATAGAATATATGCATTCACCTTCTTGTTTTGAGTGGAACTAGGCAGCAGCTTCAGGAACTCATCAGAAAAGTTTCTCTTTCCTTTGGCATCTTCATCAACATCATCATTTCTCCCACTAGTGGATGCTACACTGACTACTTTGCTCATTTTGTTCAATTATTTTCTTCTCTACACCCTTTCTTACTGATATTTAGACAAATCTATTCTCAAAAACCCTATTCTTTTCTAGAACACACAAAAGATAAATCAACAACACTGAATTCCTAGAATAATCACCTTAAATTCAATAAAAACTTCACTAAGTTCACTCCTTGAAATCAACACTTCTTCTCTTAAACACAGAAAACTTAGCAAATTTTCTACCCTGGAATTCTGAATGCAAAGTGACTGCAAATGAATGTAATATACTCCTTCTATGGAAACAATTCATAAAGTATAAAGCTCATAATTGAAAAATCGGTTACTTCCTCCTTTAAGTTTGCATACTGTGTCATTAATCCAAATCCTAGCCGTAGGCTTTGAGTGTCACAGGAAATTAAGTTCAAATGAGTGCATTCATAGGAAAAACCCTCATAAAATTTGAACAGAATCACCTTTGAAATGATTAGCTCTTTTTTAGATTTTTCAGCTACTTTTCCCACTTAGTCATTAATTATTTGCATTCTTATTGGCAGATGATTTTAGCAATGTCACGTCAGCAGTCACCTTTACCCTTTTCACACCTTAACTATCATTTTTCTTATCTGGCGACCACGGGACTGTGCATTATCTCCTTATCCCTGAATAAATCTCTTAACCTTAGTTTCTTTCCAAGATCTAGCGACATCCTATTTTCTGATTCATCACTTATCCTGGTCTAATCTAGTGACTGCGCGACTGTGGAAAATCCAAGTCGCCAGACACTTTGTCTTAACCCATGAACTACTCCATGACACTGTGACCCCACCCTTTGTCTCCATGTCACCATTAAATATTTAAAGGGTAAATATTACTTGGAGACTTTGCAATTAAGAGAAATCAGTAAGTCTCATGACTTTTAAAGGAATATACCTTTCTCTTAGAGATAATCTGACTAAGGTGAATCGCTAAGTCTCATAGTAAAATGGAATTATTCATTCAGTATTAAGAGACTAGGCGACTAATCTTAAAAGGTACATGACTTATTTCATGGCTTAAGCTTCCAAAAAGGTAACTCAAAAATATAAACCTGATTAACATTTCTAGGGCTTTCAACATTTTTGCACACAATAAGATTTAAAACATAGGGTTTTTACTACTCCATTGGATTTTGACCTAAAAACATGGAACTTTCTAAAGGATTTTGCAATTTCAGACATGATTTCAGCATTTGGACAACTCTCAGTCATGAGAACATCAAAAAAATTTCTTAGGGTAAACACTAGAACTAGAAATACAACCAACAGTGGCTCTATCTGAGGATGGCTAAACATAGTTTATGGAAAAGAATCTCATAATCTATGGTTGCAAACCGCATCAAAAAATGAGGGCAAAACCGACTAACCTATTACAGAAGGGAAACACACAACTGAAGGAAAATATTTACAATATGATACATACTTACCTGTGCATGAACTTTGATCTTTAATTGAAAAAGGGTTTAAGAAATTTCCCATACACATGCAATTCAAAATCTTCTCCATTCATATTCTTTAACATATAGGAATCTTTTCCATATCTTTGTGAGATAACAAAAGGTCCAAGCCATAAAGACTCAATTTTTTTTGTTTTCCTTTATCTTCTGCTCTTACATTCCACTGAAGAACTAAGTCATCTGGTTGGAATTTTATTTTAGTAGCCCTCCTGTCAAACAGGTGTTTCATCTTCTATTGTAACTTAATGTTTTATTTCTGACTATTTCTTCTTGTTTCATCCAACTCTATTAACTGGATCATTCTATTTTGCATAGTGTCAGAAATATCTAACTGTTCTTCTTGCATAAACTGATATATGGTTAACAAATTATTAATAGGCATTCTTGACTATACACCATATACCAACTCAAATGGAGACTTTCATGTTTCTCTCTTAACTGTTATTCTGTTTGCCCAAAGTGCTAGCTTCAACTTAGTATGACATGTTCTCTTATTCTTTTCAAGAGTCTTTTTTAATATCTTTAAAATACTTTTATTACTAGACTCAGCTTGTCCATTTGCCTGTGGATGATATGGAGATAAATATGATATTGTAATTCCATATTTTCATAGAAATCTGTTATTTCTTCTGATCTAAAACACATGGCATTATCCATTACTAATTTTAAAGGTACACCAAATCTAGTCAGGAAATTTTCCATTAGGAATTCGGTGACTACCTTGCGTGTTGCCTTCTTTGTAGGAATGGCTTCAATCCATTTAGTAAAATAATCTATGGCTACAAGTATCCAAATGTGTCCTCCACTAGATTTCTCTACAAATTCACCAATAAAATCAACTCCCCACATAGTAAAAGGGGCTTCAGTGTTTACTGGGTTCAACAACAGGGCTCCTAAAAATTTGAGCTTATTTGAGAACCTTTGACAAGTCTCACATTTTTTTACGTATGCATATGTATCTCTGAATAAAATGGGCCAATAGTACCCAGCCCTTAAGATCTTGTGGGCAGTAGTCTTGGCATAAAAATGACCTCCACACTCCCCTGCATGTATTTCACTCAAAACTTTCTCATATTGACTTTTATCTAAACATAACAGCAATACACCACTTTTGTCTTTCCAATACAAATCTCCTTTGATTAAAGTGTATTTTTGGACTTGCAATCTAAGACTTCTTTTCTGATTATCAGCCATAACACTAGGACACTTGGCATTTTTTAAGAAATAAACAATATCAGTATAAAACGGTTGTCTTTCTATACTTGTAATAGTTTGATTATGTGTCTCTGTATTATTTACTTGTACCAGATCCAAGTTCTCCTCTGTCATGAGTTTTTCCAAACCTTGGCCTCTTATTAACTTTGTAATAAGGATTTCAAGATTGAATTCTTGTATTCTATTTATCCATTTACATCTCTTACCAGTAACTTCTGACTGTGTAAGAATATCTTTCACTGCTGAGTGGGGAACATAAGCTTGCACCTTTGCACAGACCAAATATGGCCTAAAAGATTTTACAGCTTTAACTAAAGCATAAGCATGCTTCTCCATCATCTCATAATTAAGTTATTTAGCCTGGAGAGACTTACTATAAAAGGCTATTGGATGTTCAAATCCTTGTTCATCCTTTTGTAGTAAAACAACAACAATTGTATGATAAGATGCAAATGAAAATAGAGAAAAGGGCTTACTATAATCTAGAGATTTTAGAATAGGAGCCTCTTGCACTGCCTTCTTTATTTTCTCAAATTCAATTTAGGCCTCTTCATTCCAATTAAATTTTTCATCTTTCTTTAGAAACTTTATAATAGGTTTGACAATCTCTGCAAAGTTTTCTATAAACCTCCTAACAAAATTAATCTTTCCTAAGAAAGATTGAACTCCTTTTAAATTTTTTGGAGCAATGACCTTCTAGATTGCTTCTATTCTCTTAGGGTCTATTTTCACTCCATCCTTTGACACTATGTGTCCTAGAAACTTTCCTTCTTGTACTGCAAAATGACATTTTTAGGATTTAATGAAACACCATATTCTAGAGCTTTATTGAAAATTTGACCTAGGTGCTCATAGTGATTCTCAGCCTTTTAGAATAAGCAGTTAAATCATCTTGATAAATGACCATGAATAAATCAATAAATTCCTTAAAGGAAACATCCATGGCCCTTTGAAAATTCACTCCTGCATTTATCAATCCAAATGACATCCTGACATAAACATAGGTTCCCCAAGGAGTAGTGAATGCAGTTTTGTATTGCTCATATTCTTTCACCAGAACTTGGTTGTAGCCAGAGAAACCATCCATCATTGACAAAAGCTCACAACTAGTTACCCTATGTAACATTTCTTCCATGTTAGGTAAATAATAATTATCTTTTAACGAAGCAATGTTTAGATTTCTAAAATCCACACACAGACTAATATCACCATTCTTCTTTCTGACTGGTACCAGATTTGATACCCAAGTTGAGTGTCTGATTGGCTAGATTATCCTAGCATCCTTTAACTTCATCAATTCTTGCTACATCTTAGGAGCCAACAAGGGGTTAATAGGCCTTTTTTTTTCCTAAATGGTTTCACATCTGATTTTAGTAGGATTTCATGTTGAAAAAGGTCCTCTCTATAGGATTTCAAATCCTTATATGACCAGGCAAATACATGTTTATATTTCCTTAACAATTTAATCAAATTTGTCCTTATATGAGAGTCTAAACCTTTTCCAATATAAACAACTCGAAGACGATTTTCAGATCCTAAATTTATTTCCTCCAAATCCTCAACCTTGGCATTGCTTAATTTTGTTGAATCATTATGTTGACTACTAAACAATGCCTCAAGCTCAACCAAGCCCCTAGGAATCTGATTAGAACTTAACTGGACAACCTCATTCCCTAAAATATAGTCTTTTCCATCATCACTTTCTAGCAAATTATTACAATCTATTCTCTAGTTCTCATAATGTTCTAGACATTGAATAAATCTCAGAATATCTTGGTCATCCTAAAAAACCTGCCATTTGTATATGTTATCTGGAACAACTGGTCTTGTCTTGACTTCCAGTATTGACACCCCATGTAAGGTCAAATCATTAGTTTTTAGAGAAACATTTGCTAAGAAATCAGCCATTATATTCTTTTACCTTTCTATCCAGCTTATATCAAAATCGTCAAACATTTCAATTTGATCCCAAATAGCATACTTATACATTTTTAATCTATCATTTTTTACTGCATATTTGGATCTAAATTGGGCTACCACCAATTTAGAATCACCATAAACCTTTAAATATTTAATCCCATGTTTGATGGCAATTTCAAGCCCTAAAAACAAAGCCTCATATTCTGTAGTATTATTTGTATATTGGAAGGATAATAGAAAGGAATATTTAAAAGTTGTACCTGATGGAGACACCAGTAATACACCTACCCCTGATCCTTCTTTTGAGCAAGCCCCATCAAAATACATTTTCCACAATCCATCACCTTGTACAGTCAACTCTTTATCCAGAGGATCAATCTCTTCATTCTGATAATAAAATTCACTCTTTTGTACCCTAAAATTTTCCATATCCATATCAATGCAACAATTAA
>MU225054.1:2073828-2110718 GCA_018584345.1 Thuja plicata
TATTGCTTGCGTTTCGATCATTTCGTTTAGTAGTTATTGCTTAATAGATTTGCATGTACTTGTGAACCTTGGCTACTAACCCCTGCCCTTGGAAAGCTGTGGGAAACCGGAGAGAGAGGCGTACACTTTTTACTTTCTATCTTAAGAATAGGAGTACATGTTTCTTTCTTTTTTGACTCTTCTTCTTGTACAACATTTGGTTCTAAGGATTTTGTTATAATTTTGACCTTATGCTTATTTACACTTTCCCCAAGTCCTTCTTTCTTCTGTACATATTTGGCATCTTTATTTTTTTCTTTTATAAAGACACCAGATGGCTGACTACCAGTACCACCCACCACTCTATTTCTTAAATGGTAGTTGCTTCTAGCCTTGTTCACTAAATTTGTAGTAGTCCTAGCTTTCTCTTCATCTAAATATTTTCTAATAAGTGGAAGATACTAATTGTTTTGACCATAACATCTTATATGGTCATCAGTTTCCTCTTCTTCATTATCTGATAAAATCTGTTGGTGATGACTTTCTACCCTTCTTTGTGAACTATAAGTATCATGATTTTCAATTTCACTATTTGAATCTATATCATGACATGAATAAGTATTTGTCATGTTGTGATCACATTGTTCACCTTCATCATTTCCTTGTTCTTCATTTATTTTCAAATTGAAGGAAATGATACAAAAATCAGGGTTGTGTGGGGCATCACAAGCCTCACACCAGAAATCATCATTGCATAAGTGGACACCATTTTTATGTAGAGGATCTGGAGTTCTATTATCTATTTTTTCTTTTCTGAGTGGAACAATAGGCTTTCCATCCTTGAACTGAGTTCCATAGGGATGGTTTTTCATTCTATTTTGTGGATTATAATTGTTATTATAAGAATTCATATTGTTCTAAGGAGTCCTATATTCTTTATATTCTAGTTCTTTTTGGTTACTCCTGCTAAACCTTGATTCATCTCTTATGTTTAATTTACTAGACACCCTTATGTTCATTTCAATATTTACTACTATTTTATAAGCATCAGTAAGAGTTCTAGGGTTTTTATCCCTAAGAGAATACCCCATCTTAGAATCAAAGGCATTTAAATAAGTCACTATACACACCTCTTCATCTAGCCTTATTTTCTGAAACAATTTGTGCATTTCTCTTTGAAATATGGTATTAAACTCCATGACCTCTTCATTGTAATTCTTTTTGATGTTATTGAATTCATTTAGGAAGAATCCCTTGTTTTCCTTGTCACCATACTGATCTTTAAATAATTCAATCAACTCATCCATAGAAGTGACAGATCCATTAGAAAGGCTCCTAAACCATTCTCTAGCATCCTCTACTAGAGACTGAACAAAAAGCTTCATTAACACATCCTCATGAGTGATATTTAAATCATCAACAAAATCAATGAATTTTCTTAAATGTGTTTCACAAGAAACAACATTATTACCTGTGAACTTTGGGAGATTTTCTCCTATATCACCCACATCTTTTGGAAATGTATTGGGGTATCCAGGGATACCAATGAAGTTAAACTGCTTGTACCTTTCAGTATGTAATGGATTTCTTTGAAAATTATCATTGTCCTTAAAAGTAGTGGCTTTTTCTTTAGAATCTTTTGTATTCTCTATTCCAACATGAGAATACCTAGAAGATTGAAAAAAATATATTTTCTTCTTCATTTCAGTCATTGAAGCTTCCATTTGTGCCTTTTCTAACATTTTCTCCATGGTCTCCTTTTCAATTCTTAATTTCTCAAGATCAATATCCAACTTAGACATTTGCTCTATTAAGACCTTGTGAACTTTAGGTTCTTCACTCATGTTTTCAGTCATTTTTTTCTTACCTCTTGTATCATCCTTCTGTGAACTAGAAGCTTTATGAGTAGGTGGTATTTCTTAGTCCTTTTGAGACCTATCTGTATTTCTTGTAGTTTGATATCTCAAAGATCTTTGTTTGATTTTTTCTACATCTTTCTTTTCATGTTTTTTTCTTTTTTCTAAGCTCTTTTTCCCTTTTCATCTATTGAATAAGGGAAAGATGTTTCATGATGAGTGCCTCTTCTTCAGCAAGCTCATCAGAGGGACCTTCCTCAGATTTTGAACTGACTATATTTGTTCCTTCCCTCTCACTGGAAGTAGAAGTAGCTAGAGATGTTTCTAATACTTTCTCTATAGCTTCTTCATATTTTGAAGTATTTCCATCATGAACAGACTGATTGCTACCTACCTCTCTCCTAGTATTACTTTCTCTTCCTCTTAGAGGAGTCTCATCTATATTTTCTTGGTTTCTTTTCCTTCTCCAAGACATTTCCATTTTTGAAGTTGAAGCAAATCCACCATCTAATGGAACTTCAGGATTTCTTCTTGCTTTTGATCTAGAATTCATTGTGCAAGATAATTTCTTAACTTTTCACTGATCTTAGAGATTTAACTTTAGAGTCACCACCTAACAGCAGTTAGGGATAAATGAATACTTATCAAAATGACTAGAACAACTATAACTGGTATTATATTTTCCTTTTAAAACCTTAGAGATTCAAAAAAAACTACTAACAAACTTTTACACTCTCTAAGTCCCCAGTAGAGTCGCCAATTTGTTAGGTGACTTGGGTGGGCTGACTCAATTGCAATGAAAAAAATTTAGACTTTAGAACACCATATATTTCTGAATACTTCAACAAGACTTTACAATCTCTATCCCTGGTAGAGTCACCAATTTGTTAGGTTTTTTTTCTTGCAGGGCCTATAAAAATGCTTGAATACTTGATTAACTCTATGACTCCCAATGCTTTGAAATTCTGACTCAAGAAAGAGAAAACACTAATTGATGAGGTATTTTGATAACACTGGGGATACCTATTATCACCTCCTTTTTTGAGATCCACAAACTTAGGCAGGTTTTACCTCTGATTGATTATTGTCTTGACAGTATCTTTAGAGTGGATTTTTACTTATGTGCTGAATGCTCTACTCTTATATGGATAAATAGATAACAATGTAGATAATTATGATTACTCTGAGGAAAATTTTAACAATCCAAATCATTATCTTGATGATGATAGACAACAACATAATAAGGAATTTCATTCTTTTTCCTTTTATAATTCTTATGAATTTAGGAGGAATAACCTACTTGACTTTCTCTCTAAGAAGACAACAAACTCAAATTGTAAACTCTATGAATACAATTGATTTTAAATATATGCTCTTTATGTAAATGTGATTGATTTTGAATATTTGGATGATGATGGATCACTTGACCAGGTTCTAGACCAGTGTTTATCCTTGGACTATAAAGTCAAAAGATATAAATCCATATAAATAAACAAGTAAGAATACTGTAGGATGCCTTACAACCTACATAAAACTTAGGTAAAGTGCCTTACAAATTACCCTGACTTCCACAATGTTGTATCAAATCCTCAATTACAATTGTACTCTCTGAAACTACTCACAAAATTTTCTCCCTTAGAAGAAACTTGCAAATAATTAGATAGCTACCTTATAGCTAATATGTTTAACATGCCTTACAAATTAAACATAAAAGAGTACGCACAATAAGCAAAGAGACAAAAAAAATGTAGAATAAAGTTGCACTGAATATTTATTCATATATTTTTTCTTCAGTACATATACATGCTAAGAGCTCAAAAACACAGACTGAAATCTATAAGCCTGTCTTGCAATTATATTTTCATCTCTCTAAAAAACTATTACAATTGATCTATATATAGGTTTAAACCATCTTGGAATCCTTAAGAAAGGGATGCAACAAGCTTCAGATGGTTTAAGAAACCTAACCCTAAAAAAGCAGAAAAAACAAAAGTGAAGAGTGACCCAAGCAGTGAAAAGACAAAAGTAGAGGATTAAATCTTATCTACTCCTTGTCTTTATGTGATCCTCAACACCTTTGGTTTTTGTACTCCTAGGATATTTTCTGATATTCTTTGATGATGACTAACCTATCGGTTCTTGAAGAAACTATGTCAGAACCAAAAACATTCCTTTGTTCCTCAAAAGGTCAAATATGGCAGCATTCTTCTTTTATGTCTTTATATGGACTTTGGTGCCTTTGTCTAATTATGTTCAGGATAGAATCAAATTTTTGCATTGAGACCAAGTGACTACCATTATAGGCTAACCTACACTTGTATTTTATGATTTCTAACCTTCATGTGCTCTTAGATCAGGTGCCAAGTGTCCCCTTTTTCACTCTTTATCCAAGACATCAATATCCACTATAACAACCTTCTTTTTCTTCGGCTTCATCTTTAGGTCCCATGCTGCCACATCATCTTCTAAAGGCCAATTAAAGCTCTGAATTCTTTGTAGTTGTGTCTTTTTCCTCTTCCATCTAACATCAGTTATGCCTTTAACATCAGTTATGCCTTTAACATCCATAATGAATTTATTGATGTCAGTCTCTGCCTTGAAAGCTTCATCTAAAATCTTATTATAGCTTTCCATGTCTAAATTTGAATTTGAAATAAATGCCTCTTTATTAGGTAGCATGCTGTCGAATTCACTTTTCCAAATCACCAAGGCCTTGATATGATCATCTTCTCCTTTGATTGGAGGAATAAACCGGTTAAAAATTGATCCAAAGAGGTTGATCTTTGCCTCAATCTGATTTAGTTTTCCTTTGAAGAAAGGTAAAGCCACATTTATTTTCCCAATCTCATCCCCCACCTCTGTCACAATCTCCAGTAGATCCTACCTATGTGGTTTTAAATAATCCAACTTTTCAAATATTTGTACCTTGCTTAACCAAGTTGTGAAATAAAGATTCAAAATGGAGATGTACCCTGTCACTTCAACATGTAAAGGAGATAATTTTTTGTATGCATTTAAGATTATATCAGTTTTATCTTTTAGGATATCAATCCTATGCTGAAGTATGTTCAATAATGCATTTATGGCAATCTTGTTATCCATTTTGGCCATGTCCTCTATCTTTGCTTCTTCCTCTATCTCAATTTTTTCCTCTGTATTCGGAGGTTGCTCTGAAGGTACATATACAACTTCTAGCTTTTCTAGAAATTGTTTGGTCAGTTCAGCAATTATCCTATCTTTTTCATGAATCTTGATCTGGCATAATTCTCTATCCTTAGCTAGAGCACTAACCTCCTCTATCAGAATACCACATTTCTCAGATAATTGCTTTGTCTTATTTTCATTCAAATGTGCCCAGTGTGTCATTATTTGGGAAATCTCCAGATCACCTATGTTTTGAACTATCCATATCATTTGGTTCCCCACCATATTCTCTTGAATATTTAACAATTGAGGCTTCTGGTCCCTAGGACATAAACTCCACATGGAAAAAGCTTGGGAATTTGGACTATATCCAAATCCTTTGATCATATCACCAATCTGTATCTCAGTTGTCAACTTTAAGACCAGTTGCTTTCTTATTTGGTCTATTATAAATGTTGAGGCTATATCCCAGCCTTCAGTAAGCAACATTCCACTATCCAAGACTAATTTTTTGGCTTCTTCAGGAGTAATATCCTCAATTTAAGGATCATATGTTTCTAAAGCTAAAAGGGCCTCATTTGTCACTACTTCCTCACCAGCTAATTTCAATTGCTTTTTGACCTCTTTCTGCTTAAGACATCTGAGGAAATCTTTAAATTCATCAGTTTTTATGAAATTGTCATCTTTTAAAAACTGCTGCTGATAAATCAATCTCTCATCTATACATGTTCTCAGAGGCAACTCTATGTCCTCTTCCACCTCTTGCTGTATTTTTTTCCCTTTTCTTATTTCTTTCCTCAAATTATGATCATAGGCCCTTTTACCAGGAATAAGGGCACTTACTCTATCCTTTTTCCTTTCTTTTCTCTCATAAGTTTGAATGTGAAAAAACTCACCAAAATCACTCTTCTACCTCTTTAGGGAAGGCTCATCTGTGCTCTCCCCTTCTATTTCCTTGGTCAAATCAATGGTGATCATTTCACCTACTGGTATTGCTTGTTCACTACCTGGTGGGGGCTGATCCAATAGAGGTGGGCCTGGATTTGAGTGTCTCCATCACTATCCTCCTCATACTCTGAATCGAAGTGTTCAGGCTCTTCTTGCCCTTTTCCTTTGTTATCCAGGTGATTCTACAATTGTTCACACAAAGTGTAATGATTGTCCAACATAGCCTCAATTCTATCAAAGTAAGGCAAATTAGGGAAGAAACCCCCAAATGCCACTTCTCTTCTCTTCACTTGTTTTTCCAAACCCAATAGTTCCTAGATTTTATCTCTTCTCAGTTTTACTTCTCCTTCATCCATGATATTTCTTGTAGCATCTTCCTCCACACATTCACCATGCAAATAAGTGTTAGGAATGGTAGGTGTAAGGAGTTTCTTAGCCCCTACAATAAAACCTTTTGTATCAATATACCTGTATAGGGAAACACCCATCTTGTAATCATTTACCCAGTTGGTCACTAAGTCAAGGGCCTTCTTACCAATTGTAAATTGATATATTTTGAACTGTCTAGGGGTAAATTTCCCCTTCCTATAAGGTGCAAGGTGTTTCTTATTAGTTAATATAAGCTGCCATATGAATTCCATTGTAGTAACTCTGGTTGGTACATGATATGGTAATATATGAGGAGGATGAGAACATCCATAGACTCTACTCATTGTAAAATTATTCTCTAAATAGAAATCACCCCAGTTATGGTCTCCCTCCCATTTGTCTATATACTCACAGGGTCTTAACAATTGTAACACTTTTACTGGGAGCCTAGTCTTATTCACACCTAGACTTTGCATTAATGGGTAAACTACCCAATTCTCAAATCCACAGAAGTCACAATTTTTGGCAGTGAAGTTCCAAATTATAATCCAAAACTGGATAGGGTTAGGCTGGTTGTCATACAACCGCTGAGGGTTCAAATTTGTCAAGTCCATGATGTTATATTTGAAATGCAATAACAGATGCATCAGAATTGAATAATGCAGAAATTTAGGATCCTTCTCCTTCTTTTGAATGGCAACAAATCCCTCATGCATATTGTTTATGATATACTAAATGTAGTCATAGTTGGTGCTGGAATGTACATCTTGTAAGTCCAAGACCATCATAAGAATACCAGCACCAATTCTTGCAGCTCCTGCATCCTTTCCCAGCACTCTGTATAGGGCATATGCAACGTATTTCATATAGAAATTTAAATCCTTGTAACAATAGGGTGTAGTTCCTGGTATAGGGGTAATATGGTCTCTAACCTCAGTAAGGATGTGCCTTTTTATTTGAAGCCTAACCACTCTAGACTATAACCTATACCTTTCCTCCTGTTTAGTGAGGTCTATCTCTGTAGACATTGTGTTGTATAAGCCAAAAGCTTGCATCAAAGAATTTCTATTCAAGGCCAACAAGAGAGTGTCATCATTCTTCTTAATTGTTTTGGTTAATGGGTCATAGTGGTGTGCTAGTCCTAGAAATAAGTCTACATCTACAAAGACATCAGGGACTAACAACTTAGCCAATCCAAAAGTCCAAGGGTTTGAAACAGGCATAGCCTTATCACAGTTTTTATAAAAATAATTGAAAAGAGAAAAACCTGTGGACCTTGGAGTTTTCACATCCCTTATGTCTGCATATTCATCTAATGACATATCTACATTCACCTTCTTATTTTGAGTGGAACTAGGAAGCAGCTTCAGGAACTCATCATAAAATTTCTCTTTCCTTTTGCATCTTCATCAACATCATCATTTCTCCCACTGGTGGATGCTACACTGACTACTTTTCTCATTTTGTTCAATTATGTGTTGCTCTACACCCTTTATTACCGATATTCAAACAAATCTATTCTTAGAAACCCTATTCTTTTCCAGAACACACAAAAGATAATTCAATAGCACTGAATTCCTCGAACAATCACCTTAAATTAAATAAAAACTTCACTGAGTTCACTCCTTGAAATCAACACTTCTTCTCTTAAACACAGAAAACTTAGCAAATTTTTTGCCCTAGAATTCTGAATGCAAAGTAATTGCAAATGAATGTAGTATACTCCTATGGAAACAATTCATAAAGTACAAAGCTTATAATTGAAAAATTGGTCACTTCCTCCTTTAAGTTTGCATAGTGTGTCATTAATACAAATCCTAGTCGTAGGCTTTAAGTGTGATAAGAAATTAAGTTCAAATGAGTGCATCATAGTAAAAACCCTCATAAAATTTGAACATAACCACCTTTGACTTGATTAGCTCTTATTTAGATTGTTCAGCTACTTTTCCCACTTAGTCATTAATTATTTGCATTCTTATTGGCAGACAATTTCAGCAATGTCACGTTAGCAGCCACCTTTACCCTTTTCACGCCTTAACTGTCATTTTTCTTATCTAGCAACCACATGAGTGTTCATTGTCTCCTTGTCACTGAATAAATCTCTTAACCTTAGTTTCTTTCTGAGATATGGCGACATCCTATTTTCTTATTCATCACTTATCCTGGTTTGATCTGGAGACTGCACAACTGTGGAAAATCCAAGTCGCCAAACACTTTTTCTTAATCCATGATCTGCTCCACGACATCGCGACCATAGCCTTTGTCTCCATGTTGCCATTAAATCTTTAAAGGGTAAATATTACTTGGAGATTTTGCGATTAAGAGAAATCACTAAGTCTCATGACTTTTAAAGGAATATACCTTTCTCTTAGAGACAATCCGACTAAGGTAAATCACTAAGTCTCATAGTAAAATGGAATTATTCCTTCAGTATTAAGAGACTAGGAGACTAATCTTAAAAGGCACATGACTTATTTCATGGCTTAAGCTTCAAAAAAGGTAACTCAAAAATATAAACCTAATTAACATTTCTAGGGATTTTGACATTTTTGCACACAATAAGATTTAAAACATAGGGTTTTTACTACTCCATTGGATTTTGACCTAAAAACATGGAACTTTCTAAAGGATTTCACAATTTTAGACATGATTTCAGCATTTGGGCAACTCTCAGTCATGAGAACATCAAAAACATTTCTTAGGGTAAAGACTAGAACTGGAAATACAACCAACAGGACCCATGCCCCTGACTTGACTCATACTATGAGGACAATGTTTATTCGACTACCCTTAGGCTATGACTCCAGATTGGTTTCAAGTTAGGAGGGTTCTTAGAAGACCCAAAGTATCATGAAAGTGACTAAAGCTATGTACAGACTGAAGAAAAGGATTTCCAAGATGAAGTATTGATGGATGGAGCATTCAGTACAACTCCAACTTCTAAAGATCGATGTCAAAATGTAGATATGTATTGTGTGCATGAAAATCTCATCAGTACGATGACAATAGATGAACATAGTGAGAACCACTAGTGACTAACACAAGAGAGATTCTTAAGTAGAGATATCTCACTAATAGCTAGGCATCAGCAGGCTGACATTGTGAGAACCACTGGTGACTAATGTGAGAGAGATTCCAAAAATTAATAGGACAATGCCCCCTAGACTAGGAAGTTTGTCCCTAGAGTATGACCAGTTTCAATCCATGTAAGTTAGTGTCTTAACGGTAATTGAGAGCATTTACATGAGAAAATGAAAGCAGAAAAGCAGGAAAGCAACTGTATAGAGCCAAGTGATGTTGTGATAGATATAGCATTGCAAAACAAGAGGAAACCTGTTTACAAAGTTTTCACCTTCTTGGCAGAAATTCTTTTTTTGCTACCATGACGCACGTTTGCCAGGTTTTCATCAATGGCGCTTTTTTCATTTTTTTCAATTTTTTTGTATTTTTGAATATTTTGATTTTTTGTATTTTATGATATAGAGTAGATCTTATGAACAAGTAGATGTAGCTATAGAACCATGGGAAATCTCATCAAACCAGAGCCAACACAAGTCATGTGCCCTCGTGACAAGGTATACAAAAACTTATCCAATTGGATTTTGGGGGAAAAGAAGAAGATAGATATTCCCATGACTATCTTTTCTTGTAAGACTAGAAGAATTTGTGAATAAGAAACTTCATCCAACAGGTAGTACAATTCCATTTTTTTTAATTTTTGCAGGACATTGCAATTTTTATGATTTTTTCAAGACTTTACTATGTACATGAGAATTCTGACGATGTCTAAGTTGTAGAATCATTTCAAATGAAGAGAATTGATCAAATCCTTGAGTTTCTCTCCTTCATTGGTAGAGATTTGATAGGTGTCAAATCCAAATACTATAGTGACAACATACAGACCAAGCCAATTTGGTTCAAAGTTTCCCTTTTGGATCCATTGTTGTTGATTCTTAAGGTTCTCTCTCAGAACAAGATCACCCACTTGGAAGTCTCTTGGTCAAACCTTCTTGTTATAGATCTTAGATATCCATTTCTAATATGCTCTGAGGTGATCAAATTCCACTTACCAATGTTCATCTAGTAGTTCCAACTTTTACAGCTGAGATATTTTGTTGTCATCATTAGTGATGAGGTCATTTAGAGAGACTCGCAGAGTAGGAATCTCAACCTTAATAGGTAGCACAACATCTACTCCATAAACCAAAGTAAAGGGTGTGGCCCCTGTCGATGTTTGTATAACTATTCTATATGCTCAGAGAGATGGATTGATCTGGAGATGCCAATCTCATCTAGATTTGTGAGCTGTGCAATGCAAGATTTTAAGGATCACTTTGTTTGATGCTTCTTTCTATCCATTACCCTAAAAATAATAGATGGAAGACCAGTGCTGAGTGATTTTGAACTTAGAACATAACTCCTTCAGATCCTTATTCTTGAACTGCCCCCCATTATCAATGATTATAGAAGAGGGTACACCATACCTGCAGATGATGTAATTGAGTATGAACATGGCCATAGATTTTCCATTTGCTATGGAGAGAGGTACTGCCTCTACCCACTTGGTGAAATAATTTGTAGCTGTTATGATGAACTTGTGTCCATTTGATGACGAAGGATACATCTGATCCACCAAATCAAAGGCCCATTGCTAGAATGGCTAGAAAGTGATGAATGGAATTAGCTACTTGGTTGGAGTGTTAATCAGGTTTCCATGTAGTTGACACTATTTGCAAGACTTAGCATACTGCGTAGCTTCCTTTTCCATGTCTGGCAAATAGTAACCATCTCTAATAAGTTTACAGGCTAGTGTTAGGCCACTCAAGTGAGATCCACAGATGCCTTTGTGTACCTCAACTAGCGCATGCTTAGACTCATCGGGTTCTAAACACCTAAGAAGGGTACCATCTAGACCTCACCTATACAATTCGTTAGCTATGATAACATACCATGAAGCACTATGGATTAGGTTAGGTTTCTCATTCCAAATGTTTTCTCTTTCCAGGTGTAGGTATTTGGAACAATCTGGTCACAGAGGTAGGATTATATGTGATGGTAGTGGGATGAATCATGTCCAATGACAAAATAGATCATCCAAGATTCAGGGGAGTCATAGGCTGGGTAGAGTAACATTTCCACTAGGAATTCATGTCGAAAGTCATTCTCTGGCATCTGTAGCATAGAAGAAAGAGTAGCCATTGCATCAGTCACTTTGTTGTTTGCCCTTGGAATCTATTGTAATGTGATGTGTTCAAATTACTTTTGGATTTCATTGACCATTCATTTGTAGGGCACCAGTTTGTCATCCTTTGTTTAATAAGTGTCATTTACATGATTGATGACTAGCTTTGAATTATAGAAGACTTTTAGTTCATCTACTCACCACTCGATGATGATCTTCATGCCATTGATCAGAGCTTCATACTCAGTGGTGTTGTTTGTACAAGGAAACAACATCTTGTATGATTTGGGTAAAGACTAATTTTTTGACATGATGAATAGTATCCTAGCACCTGACCCCAATTGGGTGACTGATCCATCAAAGAACACAGTCCAAGATCGATGTGTGAGAAGTAGTATGGTCTCGTCTACAAACTTGATTCTCAATAGTTGATAATCTATGAGAGGTGCCTCCACTAGTTGATCTACAATTTATTTCCCCTTAATAGCCTATCTTTCTATATACTCGATATAAAACTCACTGAATATCATGAACCATTTTGCTAGTCTACCTGTGAGGGTAGCCTTACTGATAAAATATTTCAATGGATCAATCTTAGAAATGAGGCGTGTAGTATGAGAAAGCATGTAGTGTTGCATTTTTTGTGAAGCAAATACCACCACTAGGAAAGCTTTCTCTATGACAAAATAGTTTTCTTTGTATGAGACTAGTGTCTTGTTGATGTAGTAGATAGCTCTTTCCTTGTTATGCTAATCTTCTTGAGCTAACAGGACACCCAATGATGTATCTGTAGCAGCAATGTAAAGGATGAGAGACTTCCCTAGAATAGGAGGCATCAATATTGGTGGATTTGCAATATATTGTTTGATCTGTGTTATCCCTTTATCACAGTCTTCATTCTATTTGTAGGTCATGACCTTGTGTAAAGTCTTAGTGAAGGGTTGTGACTTGTCAGCTAGTTGTGAGATGAAGCACCAAACAGACTATAAGTGGCTTTGGAGTCCTCTCATCTGTCTAATGTTGTGTGGTGGCAGCATTTCCATGATGGCTTGGACCTTCTCAGGATCCACTTCTATTCCTTTTGTAGAGATGATGTAACCAAGTAGTTTTCTAGATGTCACTCTGATGCACATTTCTTCAAATTAAGCCATAAACTGAACTAGTCCATGTGATCCAGTATAGGACCTAGATTTGTAAGGTGTGTCTTTTGTTGTATTCTCTTAGCTAGAGTGTCATCAACATAGCCTTTCATTGTCATATGCATCATGTCATGGAAGATAGTGGTGATATCCCTCTGATATGTAGCCCCACCATTCTTGAGCCCGAAATGCATGACATTCCAATAGAAAGTGCCCCATGCACATCTGCAAGTAGTTTTCTCTTGATCTTCTGGTGCAATTTTTATATGGTTGTAGCCAAAGAAACCATCCATCAGTGAGTACATTTCATAACCTGATGTCATGTCTAAAATCATGTCAATGTTGGGAAACGAAAAGTCATCTTTAGGACATGCCTTCTTCAAGTCTCAAAAATCTATACAGACTCAAATAGATTTATTGTGTTTAGATACTGGAACAATGTTATAAATCCGCTCTGTGTAGTCAATTGCTCTGATAAATACAGCTTTAAGAATTTTTTTGAGTTCAACTTTGACTAGTAATGCCACATGTGGATGCATCTTCCAAAGCTTTTTTTTGACAGACTTGACACCTCGTGTGATGGAAAAGTGATGTATGATTAGATTAGGATCCAGTCCTGGCATGTCTAAATATGTCCATGCAAATTTGATCTTCTTTCTCTGGAAGAAGGCAATGAATTCCTCTTTTTCTTCCTCAAATAATAACTGTGCCAAATGAATAATTTGAGGTTTTGCTTTTGTACCCAAGTTCAGAGGTTGAGTCAGTTCAATCAGAACTGATGACAGTTATTGAAAGTGACTTGGAAGCGTATCAAGTATCCAATCCTCGGGTGCCTCAAATATTTTTTCACCCTCAGATACATCCTTTATTTTTACATTTTTTGGATTTGATACTGCCACAATGTGGTTTTCACCATCAGAGCTCGTATTCTTTCTTCTTTTAATTTTGTGACAGAGATACTTGATATCGGCTTCAGTCATGTTGACATTGTCTTCACTGGTGGAGGATGTTACTATTTCAATAGTGTTAAGGTAGCAGGAAAGAGTAGAGTCATTCTGGAACATAAGGACTTAATTGGATGGAGAGGAAGAGTTCCATTTTATAAGCTTGGGATGGCAAAGTGGAAGAGAGGTGACAGGTTCTAGTGCATTTATAGTGTAGTCATCAAAAGCATGGACTAGAAAGTAGAGACCTAGAGAAATCTCATCCAGAGGCACAATTGAATTCCTTTGACCCCTCACAAGCATAGTAGATGACAAGTTAACATTGATGGAATCAAATTTGTTTTCCCTAACACTAGACCCTTCACCTATTTTGAGAGGGTTTGTGTATGCATGTATAGTATCTACCTCCCCGTCAAAGGTTACATTAGATAAGGAAGAAAATTCATACTCATGTGATTTGGTACTACTTGAGATAGGTACCTCATCACTACTTGTGGCACCATCCCATTCATGTTCATCTTGTGTAGCAGTGATGAGTTTTTGGATTTATTCTTGTTCAAACAACGCTTGGAAATGTGGTGGTATGTATAGTTCACCCTGATGACCAGGATTGGCATTTTGCATCTCTCTCAATCCCTCATATGTTATTGGATCAACTGAAGTAGTTTCATTAGAGTCTCTATTAGTCTCAACCATACTGACACATGGTTTAAAATCATCTGGCTCAGCAAAGAGTGCGGCAAGATCTGGATGAATTGGACAGGGAAATAAATTCTCATCAGAGCTATCCTTTGAGTTTTTGGTTGTAGATGTGCCTTCAGGCTCTGATTGGTGATCTGGTTTAGGAAAAAATTTGTTAATCCCTAAGTGAAATGGGATCTTCTTGAATCCTAGGCCTGTACTATCACATGTTCATCTACTAGTAGCTTTAAGTGGTTCAATCAATCTATTGATGAGACTTTGTGAATGATTCTTCCAATAGGGCATAAGTTGTCATCAGGTACCGGAGTACCAACCAACTTTGCCTATAGATTTTTTCCTGAGAATGAATTCTCCTAGCCTCCAAGCACTTGGTAGTTGGGTCTCGACGGTGTGGGGGAGCTAAGTTGGGTAGGTGATTGTTGTTCGAGGGGATAGCTGGCTTTTACTCATCACTTCCAGGGATTTCAAAAGGGGGTGAGGTTTCCTGTAAGCATCTTAGATTTATCAAAGAAATCAAAAAAGCTAGATCAGAGTTAGAGTAAGTTTCTACTTATATTCATGCAACACGTATTCAAAAATCAACAATGCTCCAATGCAAGAAAACAACAGTAAATACCGGATACACAAGGAATCATCAATTCATATGTATTCAATAGCAAAGGGAGATAAGATCATTTAACTAAATGCAAAACACCGAAGTGAAGGAAATAAGAAGACATAAAACAAAAATAATGTTCATTAACTTTAGAGATCATAACAACAAATAAAATAGGGTTGCAAGCTGTTCTTCCTTCTTTCATTAACTTGAAATGATTCTAGCATCACTGGCGAGTACATTCATGGATCCAAGGAAGCATTAAGCTATAGAGAATAGACTGAAATTAAACTTCTAACTACAATGAACCTAATAGTGCTATTTTATATTATTGCTGGACAGAGAAATCCTTAATTTTTCTGACCTTTGTTAAGGCATCGGTCTTATTATTTATACATAAACTTGACCTAATCTACCTGTACACTTGCTAAATAAAATACAATATTCATGACCGATACTACCTGCACCACTTACAATCATCTTGGGATGTACGTAGTTCTGAAAAGACAAAAGAAGAAAGGAGAGAAATATAGAAGAATTGGCTTAGAGAAGAGGGCCATGGTACTTGTAGAAGAAACTTGCTTATCTCAGTAACTTAGGCCATACACCTCATTAATGATGATTTTGGATTCCTGTCTTCGATGCACGCTAGGTAGTAAATGTAGGAGCAATACCTTGGGGGAATAAGAAGACATCTGTCAGAACCATCCCATCTGCCTGACCTGTCATTATCTGGATCACCTATATTCTAACCATTATTAATTGTTGACAGTGATTGGTTAGCTCCGGAGAACCTTAATGCAGATTGCTGCAAAAGAATACAAAATTGGGACCCAAAATTCCAGAGTCCAGGAGCTTATGCTCAAAGAATAGCATATATTCAAAAATTTGTCCTGCTAGTAGAAATATTTGAAGACCAGAAGACTTCATGGTTCTTTACATTTTTGAAATGTCTCCAAAATCTAGAGAATTCCCTCCTCGTCTATCTCTTTAATACATTATTAGTGATCTTTGGTAGCCTCCAATTGGTTGCCCACATCTTAGGCACCTTCCTTAAACTCCGTCGCCATCTTCGTAGCATCATGCACCCGGAGAAACATATGGGTGAGACGTGACATCTTTTCTCCATCAAAATCTTTGGAGGACCGAAACCATGCCTCCATTATTTCATCAAATCTACTAAAAACAAAATCCACCATAGCACATGTCTTAATGCTAGAGGGATCGACCATCAAAATCCTTGTGATGAATGTTGCATACAAATTTAATGAATTTTGGATCTCTGGGACTTTATCCTTCAGGGACACTACCAGTTTCTTTCTCATCTAAACTTTAAGACCAAATCGGGACTATTGGACCTGGAGGAACCCAAAATTCTCATCTCCCAAAATACCCATCCCTTTGACAGCTTCTTCCCCAAAGTTCATTATCTCTTCCAGCTCACTCTTCTATTCTTCATACTTTTCTAACTCCCCTTCCCACTAAGAAACAATGTTGTTTACCTAGCCCATGATGTTACTAGCTTGGTACAGGTTTGAGAGTGTCACTTTTAGGAAATTCCTTATGGCTCCTACCTACTCAATTACCCAATCATCCACAACCTATGCCTTCTTCTTCATTATCCTTAGCGTGTTGATATCACCCTTTGGGAGCGGTGTTCTGGATGTGGAGGCCTCTAGAGGAATTGCAGCCAATGGTTGTGTGAGCTCTGCAAGAAGCCCAAGGAGATTATCATTTGTTTCTTTTTCCTCCTATAGCTTCTGCGCTTGCTTTTCATAACGGACTTCAATTTCCCGGCTAGCTTGTCGTAACAGGTCTAGTTCCCCCTATTTATCTCTCCTCCCCAGAGGTAATTCTGTGATGGTATACTCTACAGCTCCTACTTTTGCCTCTTTTTTATCTAGTGGAGGTGTTTCTACTACCATGACAATATTTCCTCCTGGACCAGTTCAAATGGTATGGAGGGTCTGGTCCTTCTTAGTCTTGTTGGCGTCTTGATTTTGAGCCATCATCATAGCTAGAAAGAGGGGCTCTTATTTCCGCCAAGGCCTTTCTCTTCCTTGATTATACCATCCATTGTGGTGGCACAGGCGGTCTTACTGCTATGACTTGGATACTTGGTTCCTCTTCTGGGGCTTGTTGTGCTTTCCCAGCATTAGTGGTCACTGTGGACTCCTTTTCTTTATTCCTGAGATTTCCCGCTTCTCCCACCTCAGTGGTATTTACATTTGTACTTTTAGGGTTCCCTCCTTCCCAAGCACCTATGGTGTCTATATCCATATTTTTGGGGTTTTCCCCCACATCCTACTACTAAGTCCCTTTGGTATCCTTTTTTGCGACATTCTCCTCCAGGGGCCTATTTTCTGGAGGGGGAGAAGGTGTCCAACTTGGGTCTGACCACTGTGCTACGGGGACCACCTTTCAAAATTTAGTATCCTAGGGTAACAGGTTACCCAAGGTGTCTGAAGGTTTTTGGAGCATGAGGACTGAGGGTATGGTTGTTCCCGAAGGTCTGGTTTCCTCATCCATAGTCAATCACTCAATTTGTACCTACCTCTCTCTTGTCTCGGTCCCCAAGACCGGTGTCTCTTCCACATCTTGTGTTTTTTCCTATTCCTATTCCCAGGTTTCTTTTTCTAGGATAACCTCCTTTTCTTTTCCTTCCCCTTCCTCAGGGATAATCTCTACTTCTTGTGTGGTGATCTCTTCCACTATCCTCTCCACATCTTCCTACAAATTTACCAGGTTGTCATTTTGAAAGATGTCATAAAACTAATTGTGGAGAGGTGAGGCCTCTGGATGATCTTATGGTTTAGGGGAGGAAGGGATGAGCTCCACAATAATACTTCCCAATGGTCCGGGGCTTGCATTTGTGCTTGGTGGAGGATTTTTTGTTCTTTGTTTCCTTCTCCTTCTTTGTAATGAGGCCCCGACATCCAAAATAGCCACACCCTCATCCTCCATCTCCACTACCCATCTCATGAGTGTTGCGAGTGAAAGGGAGCCTGAAGGAAGGGAAGATCCCATCGGAGCAACCACAAGACCAAGGGAAAGTCTGGCACTAATTTTTTTTCCTACCTATTGAGATGAATCCAGCTGGGTACTAAGTTTTTCCATCAAAGAAGCTAGAGTCGGGGGTGGAACCAGGGCCGAGGTGCTCTCTTTTTTTTTCCCCTATCTCTACCCTACCCTGAAATTCCAGAGCTAGAAGAGGACCCCCATAAAACTAGACCATCTTGGTGGGTGCTCTTTTTACATACCCATGAAAAATATTCATGACTGCGCTTCACTATATCCTTAGTTATATCCTCTATCATCACAATTTCTGGGGTGTCCCAATCCACCAAAGGGAGAGCCGTCTTATCAATCCCTTTGCATTTATATTCTAGGTCCTCCAAGGGCCCTCTATCTAAGAGATCCTTTGGAAAGTCATGGAGACCAATGCACTTCATCATACCTTTTGTCATTCTCTCATTATGCTGACTCTGGGCCTTGAATTCATCCTGGAAATCCACCCAATAATCTTCCATGTGAGGGTCATGGGGCGCTAACGCCTGAGGTAATGCTTGATTTTTTTTTCCTATTAGATCACAATTTCTCTGTGCCAAGTAGAACTCTGCTAGTTACAGACTTTTCAATTCATTATCGGCCTCCTTGGCCTCTGTAAGGCTGCAGGTGTAATTCTCACAAGTGATCGGGAAAGGGATGGTGGTAACCTTCTTGAGGCCATAATAAGTATGGACATCCAGGATCTATCTACAGTATTCCACTAAAATAATCCTATCCACGTAGTGTTTGGGAAATAGGTAGGGCTTGTCGGAGAACCTGGTCACCCGAATGTATGAGTGTTGTTGGAATTGAATGAAATAATGGTCATAGGAACTTACCAAGGCCATGGCCTCCTTTATAGCTGGTAACCGACGTCCTGAGTGGGTATCAAAATTTTGTATTAAACAAAGGTATTGTTTAGTTGGCATAAATTGGGGAAGCTGGCTTCCCATTAAATATAGGGGAAATGATCCCAAGGAGCACTATGGCTGGGCCCTGTCCCAAGGTTGCCCACTGTAGGTAAACCCTAGATTCTAGGTCTCTATTGTGCTAGTGCCCATAGAACATAAGAAGTCATGCGGGACTTAGATGTCTCACTGACCTTGTTCAACTGGCAATCCACATGATTGGAAATAATGGTTTCCCAATAAAAAAATTTCCCGTTGGTGGTGATGTTGTACAAAAAGTAATACATCCAAGATGAAAAGTCTGGGGCATGTGGTTCCTTGAAGACCCAACATAGGAAGATGATCCCTGCTTGTATGCATTCCTTGAAGTCTATATGGGAGATCTCCAACTTCATTTTCTTGTAATCCTTCTTTGGAGTATTCAACCAGTGGGTGTTAAGGTGCTATCAGGTAGCCTGTAGAACATTTTTTAACTCCTACAGTGACGTGGCTTGAGAGATAATGATAGAATTGGCAAACTGGGGGATCCCTAGTCTTAAAGCAAAAGTGGCAGTGTCAAGGGACACTAGGGGCATTGGGTATCCCATAGGAAGGTAAGAAACAAGTATAACAACCTAGATGGTTATGTTGTAATGTTCTACCAGGGTGAGAATCAGCTCCGAGGATTGTACAGAGCAAGGAAAGTAGGTGGATTTGATTATGTCAGAGGCGGCCATGTTCTTTGCCATTCTATCTCTGGTGGAATGCTGATTGACCATTGTCCTTACAAGGCCTTGCAACTTGGCCCATGATCTGACCTTTGTGTCAATGATTTGTTGTAATTTGGAATCCACCTTAGATCCCACGATGACACCATCCTTCAAATATTTTGATATGAGTGGGAGCTTTTCTAATGCTTTCTCATCCCTTGTCTTGGTGGCCACCCTTGTTGAGGTGGATCAAAGTTCCAAACTTCTGGGAGGGGAATATACTTTAGACATATTACTTATAGCCTGCAAGACCAGACAATTTTTACTATAAATAATCAAATATAATAAATTCTTGGGTTCCAGATATCTCATCACTATTTTGCACCTGTCCTCGAGAAGACGTTAGTTTATCAAATTCCAACAATACAAAAAACAAAATAACTTACTTCAAATTTGATCAATACCCAGGGGTTCCATGGATTCTAGTTCATGCGACAAATGAGATGAAGGCTTTGGGATTACATAGAACCCAGAGTCCAGAGAAACTGACTGTTATTGAAATGACCAGGAAATTTTCCATACTAGGCTAATGTAGGCTGTCACGTGGTCATGCAATCAATGGAGTAATGGAATTGATTGTGATAATTGTCTCAACACAAATGGATTGAATTCTAGTGGGGATGGTTTTAAACACTTTCACATGGGGAATTAATCCCATCATTAATTCTTAAGCAATGGAGGAGAGGGAAAGGCCACAAATCAAACAGGCGAGCTGATGAGTTTGAGTCCAGTGAAAACTAGGTGGGTGAGCTTAATTTTGGTCAAATGATACAGAGGGCATGGTGAACTCATCGCGGGATGGGTAGGACTTGAAGGAATGTATAGACCATGTAAATGAATTTATAGACAACCACATGGGAATGACATGCTATCAAAACTACTAACAGGAGGTTGAAGAGAAACATTTACATAGGTTACCCACAAACACAAACAAATTTACAACTAACCTACAAACCACTACCTAAAAATTTAAAAAGGCTTTAAAATTATTTACCCTATTTTACACTATCCACAAATGCACAGAGGGTGGACAACCCTCTTGCAGAGCCACCCCAAAAATGGGAAGCGATGGCAAAGGACAGAACATAAAGAAAACAAAGCCCAAAAAACAAAGGAACAAAGTGCAAACCAAAAAGGAAAGAGAAGGGCCAGAAGGACCTACCTAAAAACTAGAGACTTGGAAGGAAGGGCACGGGAGCTTCTATGCAAATGAACAACTCTTTAAAACCCATGAACACACTAAGATCCTTGCAGGATATCTTGAAACACACACAGGTCCAAACTCCAAATCATTGTTAATCACTCGAAGCAAATCACACTTAACTCACTGTTAAATTGCACAATTCTCTCTTAATTCACACCAAGGGTAAATTGTTTGTAGTAAGTTTAACAATGATAGGCAAAGCTTAATTTATATCCCTTGAATTAAAACACACCATTCCCTTCCAAAAATCTCAAGAAAAAGGCAAACCTCCAGACTCCAGGCCCATGGATCCCGCGTGACCACACCCTCCAACTAAAGAGGAAGTAATGGAAGAAGAATCCCAGGGTCTAGAATTTAGAGGGAACAAAGGAAAAAAACACTCTGGGACCGGATCCCAGAATGCAAAAAACCAAAAGGAGATGACAACAATGGCCGCATGGAGGCGAAGGCCGGAGAAAGCAAAAGGGCCAAAAAGAAAAAAAAGGAAGAACCAAAAGCGAAAAAGGGGGACCCAAAATTTTGCCAAAAAAATGTAGGGATGGGTATGTAGGGCATAAAAAATGGCAACTCACTGGGATAAATGCCTTAGTGAATTCAAGAATCACAAAATCTTTGGTTAGAAAAAGAGGGACTCATCGTTACCTGAAGAATTTTACTTGCAACGTGCAGGGGGTGGGAAAATCTAACTCACCATGATTCAATCCTTCAGTCTCTTATCAATTGTGAAGTGTGTGCTTTGGAAGAAAATCAAGCTGATGATTTTTGAGAGAAATAGAGAGATGGCACTGAATGCATCAGACCAAAATTTCTATATCGTGCACAATTCCCTGGGTCCCGGAATTCTCTATTCTCAAGTTTTCTTTCACTTTTCTTTTGAAGATGGGGAAGGTGGTACTCCTTTCACCGTGAACCTTAAGCTTAGCTAATTTTCACGATGGTACTTCTTTCACCTTGCCATCCATTTTGATTTACTGAATGGGAGAGACATTCTGGTCTCGGGATACTCTTTTGATTTTTGGATATGGCCAATAACTAGTACAACCACTCTGCCCTCAAGGATCATACGATTACTTACTCTTTATGATTTTCTGTTAATTGATGTCAAGACTTTCAAGATGTGAATCTGATGAAGATTGTCCATAACCTTTTACCATGCGTATAAAACAAATCCAAAGTGCGAAAAAATCCCACCATGCTAACAACATATTCCAGACTAACCAAAATGTGTAAGTCACCATTTCACAGACTAGATGTCATGTGAAGCATACCTATCTATGAGAAGAGAGAAACATGTTAGGGACCCGAAAATTCAAGACAAGTAAAGTAAAAAGAAACCAAAGATAGAAAAAAGAATGAAGAAAAGAAAGTGGCCCGAGAGGGATGCCAACCATTTACAAGGACAAAACACTCCCAAGGAGTGCCGGGAAAAAAAATAGGCATGAATATATACATATGATACAACTTCGGGGAAAATTACCTCCCTCCTTCACTCAAATTAATGTTTGAGAAACTTTCCATTGACGGGCAGTAGAATAGCTTCTCCAGTCATGGCACTGAGGCAATAAGTGTTCACCCCGCAGATCTTCAAAATTAAATAAGGTCTGAGCGAGAGCCTTTGAAATTTAGTATGCTTTCCCTTCTTCTCTCAGGCCTTGTCCCGTAAGAGGAATAGGTCCAAAATCTAAAAGGCTTTATATTGGGCTCTTCTATCGAACTAGCATTTTACAACTTCTTAGTGACACGCAAAATTCTCAAGTGTCGTGTCTCTTTGTTCTTCCATGTTTACCAGGTTTCGAAGGCAAACCTCCACAACGTTATCCCGAGTGTTGAATTCTTGCATGAACTGCAAGATAGGGATTTGTAATTTTATTGGGAATACAGGATTCTGGCCATAAACCAGGTGAAAATGGACAAGTTCCCAGGGCTGACTTAATTTTGATGCTATCCGCCCAAAGGGAAAACTTGATTTTCTAGTGCCAATCCTGGGGATTCTTCTCTATCAAATGTTTGACTACTTCTAGCAGGTTTTTATTGGTGGATTCAGTGACGTCGTTACCCTAGGGATAATAATTGCTAGAAAATTTTAAGGTGATCTTTCTCTGATAGGTCCATTCTAAAAGTTGTACTAAAGAAAACTCCAGACCATTATCACATATCATAGAAAAAGGCATTCCAAATCTTGTGACGATGTTCTCTTCCAAGAACTTGATGACTACATCCACAGTATTATTTTTGCATGGGATTGCTTCAAACCACCAGGTACAGTAATCAGTAGCAATTAAAATGTGTCAGTGGTTGGCAGATGACTTGGGGTTTATCTCCCTGATAAAGTTGAACTCCCATTGGGCAAAGGGTCGAACCTCAAATACTAGTTGTAAAGGCATTGCTGGGTTTCGCTCACAAGAAGCGGCGGTTTGACAAGTATGGCACTTTCTTACATGAACATGAACATCTTTGAAGATAAAGGGCCACTAATATCTAACCTAGAGAATCTGATGGGTGGTGGGATCTACTAAGCCATGCTCGGTTCCATACTACCCATGAAATTCCTCTATCATCTTGGTAGCTTGGTCCCTGTCTACGCACTGGAGATAAATCCCCTCAAAATTCCTACGAAAAAGCATCCCATTTTTTATCATGAAGTGAGCACTTTTTAGTCGCAAGGCACAAATTTTGTTAGGAGGGAGCCCCTCTGGGAACTGGTTGTTGAGTAATAGGTGTGTGTGTGATTTTATGCACCTGTTAAGAAAGACAAAACACTTCAATAGATCATTATATTAGTGAAAAGTCCATGATTTTTTCTCCTAAAATCATGTCAAGCAAGGTTCTTTCCCTCAAATGTTGTCACTCAAAACTCAATCCCCCATATCTATTTTTTGATTCCCCCACTTGGAAGGAAGAGAAAATCTCCTAGTGAGACTAAGTAGTAATCTTTGAGTTCGATTTGAAGTTCCTATTTTAAGAAAGCATAAATCATTTGAAAATAAAATTTGTGTTTGTTCAATTTCCCCAAATTAGGTGATTTGTTTGTTCATTTACTTCTCCAAATTTAGACAATGACTTTTCTTTGCTCAATTTTTCCACAAGATTTAATGCTTTGATTGTTCAATTACAAATCCCAAATTTAGATAGTGAAGTTTTTCTTTTTGCCACCAAATTTAGGTGACTTGTGTTGTTCAATTACTTTGTCCAAAAGGGAAATTCAAATGATGAGATTTTTCAATTAGTCCCACAATGGTTTAATGATTTTCTTGTTCAATTACTTTTGCCAAAATGAACTTTAAATGATGAGTTTGATTTTCCTTGTTCAGTTACTCCAAATTCCTCTCGAATTTTAAACCAATTTTTGACTTTCTAATTTTCCTTGAAGGAAAAGAGCATACTAATCTGATTGATTTAATAAGTGATTATAAAGTGTTCTTAAGTTATAACTTGGAAGAATTTTGAAGAACAAGTTAATCTATTCAAACCCTATGAACCACAAGTTATCAAAGCCTTTCCACCTTCTTATCAGGAACCTGCAAGTAAGAGTTAGGTTGTTTAAAGAGAAAAATCACAACAGATCAAGACATTAGTGGTTAGGCAACCAGATTTTCAAATTTTTAAACCAAATACGAGCCTAGAAATCTGGGAAATGACCTTATAAACCATATGCAAACCTTTGCACCAAGTATGATTAAATATAGACCAGATACAAGCCTTTACTAAAAAAGGTCCAGGATTTTTTGGATGCAATTCCTAAAATCCAGGGTGCAAGAAAATATCATGTGTTGCGATGAAATTTCCCAGATGCGAGCCTTTATGACCAAAAATGATTCTGGACACAGAATCTAAGATCACAAATTAGCCAAAAAAGATTAGGAAATGAAATAAAATGTGGGTTCTTGGCCCATAGTGGGTGCCAGAAATGTGTGTGTGATTTTATGCACCTATTAAGAAAGACACAACACTTCAATAGATCATTATATTAGTGAAAAATCATAAAAAGCAATGGTTTGACATAAATCAGTAAAATTGACCTATTGCTTCCTATCTAGGAGTATAAAAAATGCCATAATATGCCCTCAGATTATGCATTTATTAGTGACATATACAACCTAGAATGAAATATTTAAATGAAACTAATCTACTATGCTCAAGAAATGTCCCTTTTAACTCCAAAATAAAAGATTATAATAATTCATTTATGAGAGCCAAAATGCAATATGAAATACTAAAAATGTGAGCAACATGAGTTTACTCCTTCCAATCTCAAAATATGGTCAGCATAAGGATGCTTTCAACTCTAAAAATTAAGGGTCATTTGTGCTCAAAATTCATCCAAATTATAGAAGAAATGGAGGAATGGGAGAAAGCTATAGAAGGGAAGCCATTAATGAGGGTGTAAGACTCATTAACATGGAGTGAGGAAGAGAATGTGTAAGAGGCATAAATTCTTCATTTATGAAAGCATTTATGAGGTATGGATAAGGGCTTAAGAAGCATGGGTGAGGGTTTAAGGTCAAGTTTGAGAACTTTGACTTTAGAGGGAGGGTTGAATTCCTAATCACAAAATTAGGAATGTGACAACATTAGGAAGTGGGTTAGGATGAGATTAAGATTAGAAGTAGGCTTAGCATGGGTGAAAGGGTTGGAATTAGTTTGAACCCAGGGTTAAGGTAGTTGAGGTAGGTTAGGTTAGAGGGAATATTAATGAAATGAATTATATTTAATATATTCATTCAATAATAGGGAAATTAATTATTTAAGCTTTTGATTGCTTTTGATAATTAATTAGGACTATAGCCAATTAATTAGATTAATTTAGGCTATGGGATAGGATTTTACAAGTGATGAGGTATAATTAGGATTTCATTTAATTCCTTTTTAATTAATTATCTTAGCCATATTTTTTATTTGAATTGATTTGAATTGAATTGGTTGAGGCAATTAATATAAATTAGTGATTAAATCACTTAGGAAATTAAATTTGATTTCAAAAGAATTATGCCAACCGATTGAAGAGTTGTCTTGACATAATTAAGGGTATGATCACACTTAGAAAAAATAGGGCCTATGGTCAAAGCAAACCAAATTAGGGTGGTTACAATAGGTACACCAAATCGGTATACCATAGATCTTGAGTGATGGACTCCATAGTGTAAGTCTGGCATTCTATGTTTGGAGTGACCTCTGTCATTGCTTTACATAGTCCTTGGCCTTGGACTATTTTCATCAGTTACATTTCAAGGTCATATTCCTGGAGGATGGCCATCCATGTCCCCTGGCATTTTCCCAATTCACTTTGTATAAATAAAGACTTGACATCCTAGTCCGGGATAATGGCATGCACTTTTCTCTGGAGAATGTAGTGTCAGAATTTATTCATGGCCCAAATTAAAGAAAAGGCCTAATTTTCCAATGGTGTGTACCAGACTTTGGAATTCTTAAAGGGGGAGCTTAGGAAAGAAATAGGTCATTCCTTTACCTCAAATTTCTGGGTTAAAACTGTAGTGGAAGAGTGTGGCAAAGTGAAGGAATAAATGTGGAATCAGAGGGAATAGTCTAGACTTGCCAAGACTGGGGCTTCCATTATAGTCTGCTTGATTTAGGTGAATGCTCACTTCACTTCAAAACTCCACTCAATCTTAGTATCTTTCTTCATCATATCATTGAGTGGTCTGACAATCTTGGTGAATCTGGTAATGAACCACCGAATGAAGTTTATCTTCCCGAAGAAAGATCTCATTTCCTTCTTACTGTCGGGCATTTGTAAATTTAGCAATGCTTCTACTCTCTCAAGGTCAATGGATATCCCTTTCTCAAAGACAATATGTCTGAGCAATTTCCCTTCACTGACCCCAAATATACACTTCTTGGGGTTAAGAGAGATACCATACCAGCGACATCTCTCACAGATCTGAGCGAGGTGGGTGGGATGATCATGCCTATCCTAAGAAAAGATCATTAAATCATCCATGTAGATGATTATGCATTTACTAATCAGACCTTTGAATGCAATGTCCATGGCCTTTTGAAATGTGGCCCTAGTGTTAATTAGGCCAAAAGGCATTCTTTGATATGCAAACATCTCCCACTTGGTGGTGAACGTCATTTTAATACTATCTTTTAATTCAACCATGACATGGTTATACCCGTAGTACCCATCTAGAAAGGAAATTATTTGTGAACCATTTACAATTTGTAACACCTCATCCAATGAAGGGAGAGGGTGATTATCCTTCTTGGGGGCTTTGTTTAAGTTATGGAAATCCACACACAAATGAATCTTGCCACTCTTTTTGCGCACGGGGCCAAGGTTGGAAACCCATGTAGTATGTTGGATAGGAAAGATGATCTAGACTGACACTAATTTTTGAACCTCCTAGTGGATCAGGGGTTCGATTAAAGGGTTTACTGGCCTTTATTTCTATTAGAAAGGTTTGGCATCTGGTTTCAGGGGGATGGTGTGTGTCATGACAGATGTATCATAAGTTTTGATATCTTAATACCCCCAGGAGATAACATCAATATGTTCTCGAATAACTGCGAGAATCTTCTCCATCTCCTCTAGGGAGCAGGAGGTCCCAATGCGGACAAAATTTTCTTCGTCGGCTTTACCAATGTTAATCTTTTCATATTTTCCTCCTTCAGAGGAGGATGATATCTTGTATCAATCCCGAGGGTCTGAATCGAAGATTCATTCTAGAGAAACCATCCCCTTGGAATGGTGTTGGTAGGTAGGTTAATGATCCCATCATCTTCTTCCCCTTGCCTGGTATCATCATGATCAATTTCTTCCATAATCTGATCTTCAAAGATGCCAACATTTTCCATGAAGGCCAAAATGTGTTGGTCATCTTTGAAAACCTAAAAGTGTGTTATATTGTCTGGGATGGATGGCGTGGGGACCATTTCAATAGAGAGTCTCTAGAGCTGGGAACCATCCATTAGCTTGAGGGTACTAGCAGACACAGTGAGGGAATCTGAAACATAATTATGTTTTAGGGGGATAAGTTTGATGCCGAAAGAATCAAAGTCTTCAATTAGGCTCCATTCCTGGTTATGGTATGTAGACAGCCTTTTATCATGACATGTGTATTGGCTCAAGATCTATTTTATAATTATCTTTGAATCACCCATTTCCTAAAGGTGAGTGATCCCTTTTCTCAAAGTTAATAGGAGTTTGAGGACTAAAACCTCATACTCTATGACATTGTTGGTGCAGGTAAACTATAATCTGTAGGATGGAAGGAAAGATTTCCCTCACGGGTTGATTAATTCCACTCCGGCCCCGCATCCTTGTTTGGACTGGGACCCATCAAACTTCAGGATCCACAAATCATTGTTAGTTTTATGGGGCTGAGAAAGTGAAGTGGCCTTTGGATAGGGTTCAGGGTTGGGAGGTTTATCAGATGATTCCTCCAACTTGGATGGTGTGTAGGTGAGACTTTCCTCTAGAGAATCTTCTAGTTTGGGTTCCTAGATGAGTGTCACTTCAATTGTGCCAATGGGTGGATTTCCCATGGTAGATATACCCCAAGAGAGGATTCACAGGAAAAATATTTTATTTACCTTCCTGACTTTGGTAAGGGCTTGCTTTATACCCAGATCTGATTTAATTTCCCTTTCTAGAGGATCCATAGGTGGGAGAAGTCTGTTAAGAAAAACTTGTTGAGGGCCTTTGACCAATTTCAACTCAATAACATACTGTAGGTATCGGAGATGTCACCCACTTGGATATTGATGATGCTAGATACCCAGGGATCTTGGATGAGTTTAATTTCGATGTTCTTTAGCTCACCAACCATCTTCACAATAGTTTTTTTCCAATTAGACTACTACACCTTTGGACGGTGTGGGAGTGAGTTTGAGCTTCTGGCAAATGGACAACGGCATAATGTTACCCAAAGCACCAAAATATACAAGGAAATTGTAAAGTTTTTTCCCTTGATGCTCAGGCCTATAAGGAAGGGAGGATCTCCTGTATTTCCTTGGAAGACGTCCGAGTTGGCATTGTCAAAAGTGACAGTCTTTGGCAGGAAATTAACAACTTTCGAGTTCCCTAAGAGTTGTAGGAGGGATTTCTTTTGCTCGGGACAATTAAGTAAAACCTCCATAAAGGTCATGGAGGTAGTGGTGTTTTCCAACACCTTGGTGATATCAAACTGCCCATTTGGGTAAAGTTAGCTCCTCCTGGCCGAATCCCTAGCATGGCTAGGGCCAAGTCCTTTCAGTGGGAGGGAATGATCATTTGTGTTAGAGTCCTGGGGGGTGTTCTTGGGAGTCATTGACATGTAGGATGGCCCTTTTCTAGATTGACTCTGAGTGTTATATGGATTTTGTGGGTTGGTGAAGGTCTTAGCCTCAAAGGCTAGAATGGATTTGTCAAATAACCCCTGTAAATCAAGGTCTTCTTTGTCCTCTTCATCTGTCCCAAAGAAGATGGTCTCACATGTAAAAGTAGTGTGAGTGGGATGTGCTAGGAGGATTCCAGGGGAGTTGGATCAACAAGATGTTATCTATCCAACTAGGAGATCTAGATGATCTTCTCTAGTGTGGCACAATTCACCTTGGAATGTGAGCTAGTATCATGCAATCTACACCATGTGGTCAAGGGGTGGAATTCTGTGAGCTACACAGAATGACTATGTCTAGCACCACCCTAAGTGGTAGTTTGATTTGGAGGAGGACCTCCAGTATTCATGTTATTTCTCCATTGTGTTTGGCTGGGCTAAGGCCCATTGTTGTAGCCTTGACCCCCAGAACTAGCATTCTGTTGACTTAAAAAAACATTCCCTCTCTAGGAATTGGGGTTATGGGGCACAAAAGGCCCCAAATTTACCTATCTCATGTCCCTTGTCAAGGAGGACACCAATTGCCAGAGAGATTCAACCTCGGCATACAACTGGGTAGTGGTGTTAGAGTGTGATGGTTGAGGTGGTAGATTACCTAGGAAAGCGGCAGTAGCTCCCAGAGTTGAGGACAACAATCATCTGGTGGCAGAAAAATGGAAGAAAGGTACATTGGGGGATTGTGTCAAATTTTGTTGCATCTACTGTAGCTGATTCCAGGGAATGTATTCCAAACCCGGGGTGGCCTAGGCTTGAGATGGGTAAATTTACCGGGCTTATTGGTCTATCGATGGTGGGCCCATGGCCATTATTAGGGCACCCATCATCATATTGGGATTGTATCCCCTAGTGTAAGGAGTTCCACCAGGTAACATGTTGAAGGGTATGCTTTGTCCAATCCCGCTAGGGGACTTACTCAAGCTGCGGAACAACTCCAGGGCTAAGTTGTAAACTTTTTCTAGGGTATCCTGATCGTTAGTAGTGGTAGTTCTCCAAAGGAGAGTAGTGAAAAAGGGGTCCACAGAATTGAGGTACGTCTGGATAGTCACATCAGTGGATGGGATAAAAGGGCTCGTGTACCACTTCAAAGCTCATTGGAACCGATGATTGAAGGTAGCGAGAGGCTCATTTGGTTCCTTTCTGATGGAAATGAACTGGTTGTGGCACCAAGCTAGGTCTACATGAATGCAGAAAGCCACCAGAAAGGCAGCTTCCATATCTTGCCAACTATTGATGGAGTTGGCATGCAAGTTTAAATACCAGTTTAGCTCATTCTGTCCTAGGGATAGCGGGAACATCTGGGATACAATGTCCTGATGTTGTATCCAATGTTTATTCATGGAATCTTTGTAGGCTTGGAGGTGTTCTTTTGTAGTTTGGGGACCTAGATGCTCATATTTGGGGTAGATCTTCTCTGGATGTAGAGGAAGATTGTTAGTAGCACCAGGGAACTGCCCCATTGGAGACTCGGTATTGTTGAAGTAGGTAGCCATCAGGGTTGTTCGGTTTTAGCTTGGGTGGACATGAGTCCTCGAGATTATCTAAGGGATCTAGTTATTCTGGTGTGTAGTAGATCTCCAGAGAACATTCAATGAATATCTAGTTTGGTGGGTCCTTTTTCTTCGGACAAGGGGTCCGAGTTCTACAAACTCTCCAGGATCACAGGTCAATTAAAGTACTCTTTCAAAGTGTAGGGATGAAAATGACCCTATCCCATGGAAAGCCTAGTTCCTAAAACTACTGCTTGGGGAGACCTTAGGCAGTGTGAAATTGAAATCCTCTGGGGGGAGATGAGCTCATGCCCTCCTTCTAGCACCAATTTTTGTAGACGGGACTTTGTGACCAGTTCTGCTAACAAGGGATAATTTATCACTGGGTACCGGAGTACATGCCAACTTCACCTGTAGAGATTTGCTGGAGAATGAATTCTCCTAGCCTCCAAGAACCTGGTAGTTGAGTCTCGACGGTGTGGGGGAGCTAAGTTGGACAGGTGAATGTTGTTCGAGGGGATAGCTAGTTTTTACTCATCACTTCTAGTGATTTCAAAAGGGGGTGAGGTTTCCTAGAAGCATCTTAGATTTATCAAAGAAATCACAAAATCTAGATCAGAGTTAGTGTAAGTTTCTACTTATAGTCATGCAATATATATTCAAACATCAACAATGCTCCAATGCAAGAAAAAAACACTAAATAATGGATACACAAGGAATCAACAATTCATATGTATTCAATAGAAAAGGGAGATAAGATCATTTAAATAAATGCAAAATATTGGAGCGAAGGACATAAGAAGATATATAGCACAAAGGATGTTCATTAACATCAGAGATCAGAACAACAACTAACATAGGGCTGCAAGTTGTTCTTCCTTCTTTCATTAACTTAAACGATTCCGGCATCACTAGCGAGTACATTCATGGCTCCAAGGGAGCATTAAGCTATAGAGAATAGACTAAAAGTAAACTTCTAACTGTAATGAACCTAAAAGTGCTATTTGTTATTACTGCTGGATAGAGAAATCCTCAATTTTGCTGACCCTTGTGAAGGCATCAGTCTTATTATTTATACACAAAATTGACCTAATCTACCTGTACACTTGCTAAATAAAATACAATATTCGTGGCCAGTACTACCTGCACCACTTACAATAATCTTGAGATATACAGAGTTCTTACAAGATGGAAGAAGAAGAAAGGGGAGAAATCTATAAGAATTGACCTAGAGAAGAGGTTCATGGTACTTGTAGAAGAAACTTTCTTATCTCAATAACTTAGGCCATACGCCTCATTAATGTTGATTGTGGCTCATTGTCTTTGATGTGTGCCAGGTAGTAAATGCAGGAGTAGCACTTTGGGGGAATAAGAAGACATGTATCAAAACCATCCCATCTTCCTGACCTATCATTATTTGGATCACCTACATTCTAACCATTATTAATTTCTGACAGTGATCGGTCAGCTCCGGAGAACCTTAACGTAGATTTCTGCAAAACAATACAAAAATGGAACCAGAAATTCTGGAGTCTGAGAGATTACGCTCAAAGAATAACATATCTTCAAAATTTTGTCCTACTGGCAGAAATATCTAAAGACCGGAAGACTTCACTATTCTTTAAATTTTTGGAATGTCTCCAAAATCTGGATAACTCCCTCCTCGTCTATCTCTTTAATACATTTCTGGTAGTCTTTGGCAGCCTCTAACTAGTCGCCCACATCTTAGGCACCTTCCCTAAACTTTGCCGCCATCTTCACGGCATCATGCACCTAGAGAAACATATAGGTGAGACATGACATCTTTTTTCTATCAAAATCTCTGGAGGACCGAAACTGTGCCTCCATTATTTCATCAAATATTCTCAAAGCAAAATCCATTGGAGCACATGTCTCAGTGCTAAAGGGATCAACCGCTGAAACCCTTGTGATGAATGCCGCATACGAATTTAATGAATTTTGGATCTTTGGGACTTTATCCTTTAGGATAGCTAATATTTGCTTGTTCATCTGAACATTAAGACTATGTTGGGCCTGAAGGAACCCAAAATGCTCATCTCCCAAAATACCCATCTCCATGACGGCTGTGTGTGTTAAAAGTGGACCTATACTTTAGCAGTACACTTCAACATAGTCATTATTCATCAGTTGCATACAGGAATGAATATGGATTCATTCATCATGCATGTCTGAATGAGTCGACCTGTTAACTTATAGAAGGCAGGAGTATGATCTTGCTCTCAGATCATTGCAAGCTTAGTGACTACACCGGAGACCTAAATGAAGGATTTAATCTATATGCTGAAAGTAAAATGCTTTTGATTAATATAAATGATTGTGCAATTTTTTTTTCATCCAAGCTAATTAGATTCAATTTTGGAAGTACTAAATGAAATGTGAGATATTCATTTTTAAAAATGCCAAATTCAAAGTGTGCTCTAAGATTAGATTTGTATGCTTGAAAGTAATAAACAACAATGCTAGATAAATGAAATCTAAAATGCTAAGAATGCTAGAATGAAAATGCAATATAATAATGTTAATAAAAGTTAGGATCCTTTGTGAAGGAAAAGAGTTTCTCTTTTATAGAAATATCTCTCAAATCGGTGGTCGAGATCGAAAAAAAAGAGTGGCTTAGATTAAATTGAAGAAGCAAAATCCATGTGCAAACAGTGTGATTGGTCGAGAGAGTCAGTTGACTGAACTGACTGATTAGTTATTTTGGAAACTTCTAAAATTAGTTTTTAGTTAACTGAAATGTTTCCAAAATGATAAATAGTGGAGAATCAGTTAACTAAGTGGAACTAGATTGTTTCCAAAATGATAAATTGGTTAACTAGATTTGATGATGTCATATGCATTTTTAATAATTTAACTGATTTTGAATGCACATTTATGTTTTATAATTAATTTAATTCATTTTTTTTAATTGACAATTTTGTAATTTTTATTTAATTAATATATCAGAATATCAGTTAAATAATTAGCATAAGATATATTTTCCAATGTAATGTGATTTCAGGAATTAATTAATTAATCAAGTACGATGATTGATTAGGACCTAGTGTTTAGGTTAGATCAGTTTGAATTTGATGAATTACCTATTTGATTTAGGACTTAGAATAATCAAGATTAGGGTTTCTTGATTAAATGTTGAGATTGGGGGTCTAGGGTTTAGATGACCATTTTTAGGTGTTTACATTTGCCCCTCTTTGAATTGATGTGCGATCAGTGCATTGACTCAAAGACTTGTTAGTGAGAAGACCCAGAATAGTTTGATTTGAAGCGATGAAACCATAACAAGACTGGCTTCAAGCTTGATTTGACGAAGATTGATCAAAAGATATAAAACAGAATGCTCATTTTGATTTGAAGTGATGAAAATAAATATCTGTTAGGAACTCTAGTTAAACCTTTTTGATTGGTTTGAATGAATAACCAGTTTGATTTGAAGCAATGAAACTTATTACCATTAAGAGATTTGATTAGCAAGAAAATTTACTTGATTTGAAGTGATGAAGCCAATTTGATCAATGTATCTAGTTTCAATAATGAATAGCCCGTATAAGACTGATCTTGTCTAGTTTCGAGTGTATTCACCATTGTATAAGACCATTGATTAGGTTTTCTTTGATTTAATATGATCTCAACTTTATTTGATGCGATGAAGCTGAGATGCCCCAAGCGATGGGGTTTTGATTGAGGATGTGATCACTGGAATGTTGATGTCCTGATCCTGCCCCGTCAGGAGCAAAATCAAAATATGGCTAGGTGCTCCAGTGATGAGAAGTAATTTGATTGATAACATGATGCAAGAAGAAGCTGATCTGATTAGAAAAAGGTCCCACATGGTTAGGACAAAAAATGTACTTGATGAGAGGTCATGTTGACCAAGATTGACCAAAGTAAGATACAAGGATTGATTCGAAGAAAAGCATGAGAGATTTCTATTGGTTGTGCAAGCGGTTAGTTTCAGATTTTGATTTCCATCCTAAAAATGGAATCAAAACAGTTGATTTAGCAAGGGGTGTCATGTTCACATACAAAGGACCACTTGACGATGAGAATATTAATCAATAAGAACCTTAGATCCTTCACATTGGGGATAGATATCAATATTATGTTGATTTCAACACTATGCAGATGTAGATGCAAGACTAACATGAATTCAACCTAAGGTGTAGTCATTGAACTTTAGCTTTGAAAATTTTCATCATTGAGAATTTTTGGAACATTGGAGTCGATACAATCCTTACGGGTGCCACTGCGACCATAAGAATATGAATATGACTTTCATCGGATAAGATATGGGAAACCAATATAAGCATCAAGGCACAATAGTCGAGATGACCTAAACATTGTTTCCAATTGATGTTACAAGAGTACACTAGTGTCGAGGCATTCAAAGCCAAGATAACCATGAGTGTGATCTTTCGTAAACAAACAAAGCATTAATAGTCAAGGAGATAGTTTCAACCTCACCTTGGCGTACAAATAAATAGGATCAAGGGATATGAGGCTTTTCCGCCTTAATGTAGGAGCTCTTACCACATACACCCAATTTATTTGACATTGCTAGATCATCATAACCACACCAACAAGCAATAGACAAAGAAAATATTAGCGAAATCAATGACAAAAGACATCATACAAATAGAAGTTCAGCATACTTCATCCATTTTCAAAGTTCTTAGATGTGTATATGTATGAGGGTGTTGAGAAACATCATTGTTCTTGTGAGTGCTATGTGTTTGATTGATATCGATCTATTATTTGTGTTTGTGATACCCAATGTGTGTTAAGAAACATAGATGCATCCAAAGATAGTGTTAAGAAACACTGTTGATTCTGGTGTTGAGAAACACCTATTTGCATCAGTAGCGAGTTATCCTTTGGAAATGACAAGATTACTGACTCTGGTGTAAGCCAAAGATGTGATCAAATTTGGGGACCCATGCCCCTAGTAGAAAATGGTGATGACTGACTTGAATCATAATGCAAAGACAAAGCCGATTTGATTTCCCCCAAGTTATGACTCTGGATCGGTTTCAAGCCAGGAGGGTTCTTAGAAGAACCTAAGTGTCATGAAAGTGACTAAAAGATATGTACGAACTGAAGAAAGGGATTGCCAAGACTGAGCATTAATAGATGGAGTGCTGAGTATAAGAGGCACCTGTTTACCAATTTTTCACCTACTTGGCAGAGATTCTATTTTTTCTACCATGGCGCCTGTTTACCAGGTTTTCACCAAGGCACTTTTTCTTCTTTTTCAAATTTTTTGTATTTTTCCATTTTTTTATTTTTTCTCTTGTTTTGATTTTTTTTATTAATGCATCAAGGCACCTATTGCTAGTTTTTCACCAAAATGATCATTTTTTAGGACTTTTTCCAATTTTTAGATTATTTTCAGGATCATAAGTATGTACATAGTGTTGATCACCGAGAATGCCTTAGGTCTAGAACTTCTTCAGATGGAGAGTGTTGATGGGGTCTCGAAGCGGTTCTCCTTTAGTTGTGGAGAGTCAATAGGCTCTAGGGCCGAATGCTACAATAATGATATAAGGACCTAGCCAGTTGGTTCAAACTTCCCCTTCTTCTCTCTATGTTACTGATTATGGGTATTTTCTCTCAACACAAGATCTCCCACTTGAAGTTCTCTAGGTCTAACTTTCTTGTTGTATCCTCTTGACATTCTTTTCTAATAAGCTTTGAGGTGATCAAAGGCCACTTTTTGACGTTCATCTAGTAGCTCTAGTTTTTGGAGTCTAAAAACTCTGTACTCTTCATCTGGTCCAAGTCTGCACAAAGAAACCCTAAGAGATGGGATTTCTACCTGTAGGGGTAAGACTGCTACTACCCCATATACTAGTACAAATGGGGTTGCCCCTGTAGGTGTTCTGATGCTTGTTTTGTAAGCCCATAATGCTGTTGGAATAATGATACATTTGGCATCAGTGAATGCACTTAGTGAAAACACTTATTCGGTTTTGAAGTGCTTACCGAGCTCATCACTCAGTCTACAGCAGTTACCGAGCATTCAGTAAAGATCACAGATCAAACAGTTCAAACCGAGCAGTAAGGCAGTTACCGAGCACATGAGAAGAACAGCAGTTACCGAGCAGACGGTAGTCACCGAGTCATCAGACTGAAGATAACCGAGAAGTCATTTTCTACCGAGTCACCAGTGTTTACCGAGTGACAATATGTTTACCGAGTAACAATATATTTACTGAGTCACCACAGCTACCGAGTTCCAAGCTACACTACGGGACTAGTATGGACCGAGCCTCTACTCTTACC
>MU225054.1:2122360-2139213 GCA_018584345.1 Thuja plicata
AACTGATGAAGATTCAGGAGAAGATGAAATTGGATTCATTTCCCTTAGAGACATGGAAAGGTTGCTTGAGGAAATGGACATTGAAGATGAAAAGGAAGAACAAGAGCTAGCCCTAATTTCCAAAGCATACATCAGAACTGATTGTATCATTGACAGTGGATGCTCCCATCATATGATAGGTGACAAAGACAGATTTGTTTAGTTAGACAAATACAAGGGTGGTATGGTTAGATTTGGAGATAACACTCCTAAACCTATCATTGGCAAAGGTTTTGTCACTTTGGATGGAAAGAACAAGACAGATGATGTTCTATATTTTGATGGATTACATCATAACTTGCTGAGTGTTGGACAACTACTTGACAAAGGTTATCATTTGGAGTTCAAAGACAAAAAGTGCATCATTAACAACAAGGAGGGAGACATGATTGCATCAAGCTCTAAAAAAAGGTAATGTTTTTCAGCTCAATTCAGATGTTAGTTGTTTTGTTGCAAAGTTGGATGACAGTTGGTTATGGCACAAGAGACTATGCCATATCAATTTTGATAATATAGTAAAGATCAGTAATGTCAAGGTAGTTAGAGATCTTCCTAGTATTGCAAGACCATTTGACACAGTATGCATGGAATGTGTTATGGGTAAGCATGTAAGGAGTTCTTTCAGAAGCAAGCAAAACTCAGCTAAAAACAAATTGGACTTGGTACACACAAACTTATGTGGTCCTACACAAACAAGATCATATTACAGAGAAAGGTATTTTATTTTGTTTGTTGATGATTATTCTAGGATGATGTGGGTTGCATTCTTAAGGGAGAATTTTTAAGCCTTTGAGAAGTTTAAAATATTCAAAGCTAAGGTTGAGAATGAATCTGGACTAAAACTAAAATGTTTGAGATCAGATAGAGGAGGAGAATTCAACTCTGACTAGTTTTATGACTATTGTGAAGAACATATAATTAAAAGATAGTTGAGTGCACCTAGAACCCCTCAGTAGAATGGGATTGTAGAAAGGAGGAACATGATCATACTTGATACAGCACACACTATGATGATTGAAGGGAAAGTTGTGCACACCTACTAGAGAGATGCAGTGAACACAGCAGTATATACTATCAACATAACTCAATTGAGGCTAGGCACAGATAAGACACCTTATGAACTTTGGTTTGGTAATGTACCTACAGTAAAGTATTTCAAAATCTTTGGTAGCAAGTGCTACATCAAAAGAGATGATGGTGTTGGTAAGTTTGATGCCAGAAGTGATGAAGGTATTTTTCTTGGTTACTCCACAAAAAGAAAAGCTTATAGATGTTTTAATCTAAGATTGAAAAAGGTAATTGAAAGTACTGATATAAATATTGATGAAAATTTTATGGTTTAAGAAAGATACTATGAATATGCACCTATGATTGAAGATGAACCCAGGCCTAGTAGCAAAGATGTTGTTATTGAATAAATGTTTGATTGCATTGATGTCTCATGCAATGAACCTAAATCAAGCAGAGAAGAATCACACATTACAGAAGAAGAAGACACACGTAAGGTTCATAAATTCACATCTAGATACCACTCTAAAGATGATATCATTGGAGATTAGAGCAACAACATTTTTACTATATCAAAAGCAAAAGGTATAGCAATGGATGAAGAGATATGTTTACTTTCACAGATTGAACTTTTAAGTGTTGAAGATGCTTGTAATGATTCATATTGGAAGAATGAAATGAAAGAGGAATTAGATCAGATAATTAAAAATGATACATGGGAATTGGTCCCTAGACCCAGTGACAAAAATGTGATTGGAACAAAGTGGGTATTCAGAAAAAAGATGAATGAAGATGGTATAGTAGTAAGAAACAAAGAAAGATTGGTATGTAAAGGATATGCACAGAGAGAAGGAATAGACTACACTGATACATATGCCCCTGTGAGCAGACTGGAATCCATTAAATTATTTTTGGCATATGCAACATTCAAATACTTTAAAGTTTATGAAATGGATGTAAAATCATCTTTTCTGAATGGTGACTTGAATGAAGAAGTCTACATAGAACAACCTGAAGGATTTAATCTCTCAGATGAACTAGACATGGTATGCAAATTGAAGAAAGTACTCTATGGTCTTAAACGGGCCCTAAGAGCTTGGTATGAGAGACTTGATGGTTATCTTACCAAGATTGGATTCAAGAAAGGAGCAGCATATTATAACCTATTCACAAGGGAGACACCTAATGGATTATTATTAGTTTCCATATTTGTTGATGACATTATCTTTGGAGGTAATGACAAGCTCAGTACAGCATTTTCAAAAGAAATGCAGAATAAAATTGAAATGAGTATGATTGGTCCTATTAAATACTTTTTGGGACTAGATGTAAAGCAAACAGATAATGGTATATTGAGTAATCAGTCAAAATATGTAAAGTAAATAATGAAGAGCTTCTAGATGGATGACTATAAGCCAGTATGCACTCCCATGATAACAGGAAGCAAGCTTTCAAAGGATGATGATTCTAGAGCAGTTGATAAAACATTGTACAAATCTATGATTGGTAAGCTCATTTATCTAACTCAATCTAGACCTGACATATCTAATGCAGTTGGCATTATTGGAAGATTTGCAGTTCAATCCAAGTAGAATCACTTAATGGAAATCAAGAGGATATTCAAATATCTAAAGGGAACTATAGACTATGGTTTATGGTATCCTAAATTAGAGAATGTACAAATTCATGTGTATACTGATGCAGATTGGGCAGGTTGTATTGATGACAGGAAGAGCACTTCAGGAGGAGCAGTATTTCTTGGAGATAGGTTGGTTTCTTGGATAAGAAAGAAGCATAAATGTATTTCTCAGTCAAGAGTAGAAGCTAAATATGTTACAGAAGCATTGAATTGTTCAACCATTGTTTGGATCAAGAAGATGGTTAAAGAATTTGGCATTCAGGTTGATTATCCTATTGTTATTCACTGTGATAATACTAGCACTATCAACATGTCTAAGAACCCTGTGATGCACGTAAAGACAAAACACATAGAGATCAAGTACCATTTCTTAAGAGAAAAGGTTGCAGAAAAAGAAGTTAAATTGGACTATGTAAGCACCAAAGAACAATTGGCAAATATTTTCACAAAGCCCTTATCAATGGATACTTTTGAGTATCTCAACGAGAAGTTGGGGGTAATTCCCTCTCCTGAGTCTGTTTAGAAGAAGCAGCAAGAACATCAGTCATTAAGTGACTGATGAATGGTTGACTACTCTACTTCTAGAGTAGTACCTATGCCTAAAGATCTATGGTGCCCTTTTCTATTGATGTCAAAGGGGGAGTATATAGTAAGGGGGAGTATGTACTAAGGGGGAGCATATACTCTGGGGGAGTATATACATGGAACAAAAACATAGTCAGAGGAACTGCAGCAGTTTAGAGAAATCTTTGATGAGGATATTGAGAAGATTGTAAAAGAAAGAGGACACCATGAACAGAGGATTTTTTTGATATCATATGTTGCCATAAATGTCAAAGGGGGAGATTGTTGGAGATTTGATTCTGAGTAGTTTATTGATTGTATGTTTGTCATTGATGACAACATATAATACACAGTAGTAATTCTATATGTACTTATCAGAATGATGATATGAAGACTTGCATGGATAGATACATGTTGTTGACATTTTTATTATGTTATGTTCCTACACGCAGACCCAGATATGATATTTTGGTAAATTTATGTAATTTTGTTATTGGCAGTTACAGTTCTGGAAGTGTAACTATTTAGGGCCGACGTATATAATGTGTTTCTTGAGTTGCGCCTATCTTTAGGATATGCGTGTGTATATTCATGTTTAGTTATGAGTTGATTATATTCATCTAAAGGTGCCAAACATGTTTCAAGAAGATTGCAAAGTTAGAATTAGTTTGGTAAGGCCGATTTAGTGAAGTGTCGTGTCTATTCAGTTTATACTTGCACGGTTGTAATTATGCTTGCGTGCTTAGTAGAGCTAACAAGGATGATATGAAGAGTTGTCTTACAGGTCCCATGATCTCATACTTTGAGATAGATACTTATAGCAATTCAATTGTGACACGCTAAGTGTGAATGATACGAAAAGAGAAGAAAGATGTATAGAGCAGATTATCAGAGTTGGTTCATTCATCAAGAGTCTATGTGAAGAAGAAGTAAAAGATTGTAATATACTGGAACTAATCAAGATAATAGGTCTACTCTATAGGTCATCATTAGATATAGTGCATATCTATTATACAAAAGGTTGTAGCCTTTGCCATCAAGCAGTGAGCTTTTGGACAGTGAGTCTACCACCCCAAACAGGGTTATTTGTAAAAGACTCCTAACAGGGTCTGACCCTTAACCAGGTCACTATACTTATTGCATTATAAACTACAACTCCTAATGGGGTTGAGATATTTTATAACAGGGATTACTATAAACAAGTATAGTTCATTATGGGTGCTAATTCCCACAGGGGTTTTTACCATTTGGTTTCCCGGTAATCAAATTGTGTGTTGTGTACTGTGTTATCTGATTAAGCATTTACTTTGTTGTATTTTGAAGCTAAAGAAGAAAATAATCAAAGTTATTGATAACTAATTCACCCCCCCCCCTCTTAGTTATCCTTTGGGACTATTCTAACAGGTTATACCCAGAGAAACCATTCATGATAGAATACATTTCATACCCAGCCATCATGTCCACAATCATGTCAATGTTAGGAAAAGGAAAGTCATCCTTTGGACATGCTTTGTTGAGATCCCTAAAATCAGTGCAGACTCTGATGGATTTGTTTGGCTTTGATACTAGTATGATGTTGGAAATTCATTCTACATAATCAATACCTCAGATGAATCCAGCTTTGAGTAGTTTTTCTAGTTCAGCCTTGATAAGTAATGCAACATGAGGGTGCATTTTTCTGAGTTTTTTTTTACTAGTTTTACTCCAGGAGCTATTGAGAGATGATGCATGATAATATATGGATCTAAACAAAGCATATCTGAGTATGTCCATGCAAATTTTATCTTCTTCTCTTTAAAGAATTTTTTGAATTCCTTGAGCTCTTTTGTAGACAAAGATTTAGCCACATGAATGATGTGTGGATGTTCCTCTGTACCAATATTCACGGGTTGAGTTGGCTCTATGAGCACTGATGATCATTCCTAAAAATGAATAGGCAATACATCAAGCATCTCATCCTCAAGCACCTCAGAGAGGTTTTCACCTTTGGATGTGTCTTTTCTTTTTACTGTTTTGGGTTTTGAAACTGCCACAATGTGGTTTACCCCTTCAGACCCTTTTCTTTTTTTCATTTTTATCTTATAATATAGATACTTGATGTCCACTTCATTCATGCTCATACTAGGTTCACTGGTGGAAGAAGTGATAGGTTCAGCGGCGTTAAGATGGTAGGCTAAAGCATAGTCATTGGGAAATGTAGGCATTTCAGCAGGTTGTCCCTGTAAGGACCAATCAATAAGTTCAAGATGCATTAGTGGAAAAGGTTCAATGGGTTTGAGGGCATTCATGGTATGTTCATCATAGATGGAAACTGTTAAGTAGATTCCTAGACCTAAACCTTATATAGACATGTTCAAATAAAAAAGATCCCTAATGGCATCATCGAAGCCCATGTTAGAAACAAGAGGTCCTAATTTGTCAGACCTAACCTCTAAGCCTTCACATACTTCATCGTAGGTACGTATTGCTGAACTATATCTACCTCTTTGTCTAAAGTACCTTCTGAAAGACTGTCAAACTCATATTTATGGGAGTCTATTTCATCATTAGGTTTCATATCTAGGACATGAGTGAAATCTACTCTTCGCCCCTAGTTTGGATGAGTTCTATCTAAAAAATATGCTATGGTTAGACTCATTTCTTCTATATCTTGGTCTTTTTTAGATGTAGTAGTCTTTGGCTAATCAGAATTCATTGGTGATTCCTCTAAAATATGCTCTTCAGTAGCATTGACCTAGGGTGTATCTTTGTTAAAGAGAAGAGCCAAAATATTGGGAGGAATGGGGGAAGGATATAGATCCTCTACATTGAAATCATCTGAATCATTCCAATCTCCATTGGGTATGTCAGTGCTTTCTACTATTGTGTTCTTCTCTTCATAAACCTGATTTCCCTTTCCTTTATCTAGGTGATTATTTTCTCTCTATGCTTTATTGGATAAGAAACCTAGACCAGTTGTGTCTCTAGGTCATTTGTATTCAACAGAGATTAGAATAACCCATTTTAAAAGCCACCCTATACCCTACACCGAATGTTTCCGGGGGTATTACACATTTTTTGACTTCATTATCTTCAAGTTCCTTATATAACCAATCCAAAGAAGCTCTTTCCTCATTTTTGTCTTCTAATGGTGTGCTGGCTTTAACAAAGTTATCATCATAGATTTCTTGGGATGCTATTGGTTTCATCTCTTCTGATGGTTTTCCATAAGACCTAGGTGATTTGGGAAGAGATGTGAGTGATAGTATGAGTTCCACTATGTATCCACCCATACCTGTGTCCTTTATCTTGAGTTTCTTTTCCATTTCCTTCACTAAATTTGTAGCTGATTCAGATTTGGACACCTCACTGTTGTGCGAGACGAGGGTATCCGCTTCTTGTCTTAATGCATTATAGGCATAACTAGTGTCTGCAGGAACAGTGACTTCTACACCATTGAATGGGAATTTGACACACTGATGGAGCGTTGATGGCACTGCCTACATCTCATGGATCCAAGGTCTTCCCAATAGAATGTTGTAGGCCAGTAGGAGATCCATAACTTGGAAGGTACTATTGCTCTCAACATGACCTATTCAGATTGGTAAAGTTATGAGACCTTTAGAAGATCTTTCTTGTTCATCATACACCTTGATAGTGATTTTCTTTTTAGGATCAATGACGTTCTCTGAAAATCCTAGTTTCTCGATAAACTTGTATGTGCAGATATTCAACCTTGCACCTCCATCTATCAAGACCCGTCTGATGTGATGTTTATGGATCATGACTTTGACATGCAATGGGAGATTGTGTGAATGACTTAAAGAGCTTTCATCTTCTTCTGAGAATGATAGGTAATGTGGTGAGGTCAAGTGACCCACCATGGATTGAAACCGATCCAGATCCAAGTCCTTAGGGACATTGGTAGTTGATAGTTCTTTATCTAGGACCTCTTTGTGACATGGAGAGAGTTTGAGCAATTCAAAGATTTAAATTTGAGCAGATGTTTGCTGCAATTGTTGAACGATTCTATAGTCCACAGTATTGGACGAAGTTAGTTGTTTGGACTGTGAGACTTTAGAGGTACCCATAGTAGTTTTTTTGCTAAGAGGTACCCAAGATTTGGATACCAATGGTTTATTGGAAGATGATGAAGGGTTGGAAGATCTGGAACCCCCCAGGGTGACCTTTTCTTGCACTCGGGTCACTGTATTGGCCGATCGAGACTCTTTCTCTTTCTACTTAACAATGATGACATTGCAATATTCAAAATGAGATGGCTCAAGCATGTTGATGATGTCGTAATCATCATTAGAATAAGTGTGATTGATTTTAGCACCTTTCTTAGAGGTTTCTCCTTTTTGATGTTTTGGGAAAGGATCTTTGAATGCCTTATGATCAGCATTCTTGTTGTGATTATCAACCATAATTATTTCATTATCAATGAGATCTTGAATCTCATGTTTTAGCCTCATGCAATTTTTTGTCATGTGTCCTTTGTTTCTATGGAATTGACAGAAATCATTGTCTCTCCACCATTTAGGTTTGATTTTTGGATCATATGGTTTCGAGTTATCTAGAAACATGATCAGTTTGTTTTCCAGTAGAGTTTTAAGTGCAGATTCATAGGACTCGCCTAAAGAGTCAAAGTCTTGTTTATGTTTGATCCATGGTTTGTCTTTAAACAAACTACTAGTCCCTTTAGAAGATGAGGATTTAGTGGTATTTTTAGCATTTTTTAGGGCCTTGGAGCCACTTGTCAGATTGAAGACTGATGGTTTTGACTAGGGAGCAGAGTGATTGACTACTGCGCCATTTACCACATGCTTTTTTTTTTTCCAATATTTAATTTTGTCTTTGGAGTTGGAACCAAACTTGTTTTCCTTATAGAGGGTAATGTCACCCTTTTTAACAACCACATCTTCTATTTTCATCATGTTTTCCACTATTTTATCGAAAGAGGGTGGACATTGCATCTGAAGAAGGTAGTTTAGTTCTGGAATAAGAACACTAGTGAAAATATCCATCTTTTTAGACTCAGGAATGATTCATGGATATCTAGAAAATATCTTTCTCCATCACTGAAGAAAGGTCAGAAAGGGTTCTCCTGTGTTTTTCTTCGTGTTGCATAAATAAATCATCATCACAGGATGTTGGATATTCTAAGAATACTATTGTAGGAATAGATTCATCAGCTCATTGAAATTTTTTATAGCAGTGGGTAACTTTGAGAACCACTCCATAGCTTGGCCACTCAAACTCTGAGGAAAGAGATGCATAAGATATGTCTCATCATGCATAAATTATGTACAAAGAGCACAGAATTCCTGGATGTGATCTTTTGGATCAGAGTGACCATTATACTTATCAAATCATGGAATTCCAACCCCACCCGAGAATGGAGGTAAGTAAAAATCTTTATCAAAAGGAAAAGGACAGGTTGTGTTTAAAGAAAACCTTATGTTGGCTATTTCCTTTTCCTTTTGGAGTTTTTGTAATTCCATTTGCATAGTTTCCATTTATTTAGTTATGAGTGTCATGGGTGTCTCTTATTCTCTAGCAATGATATCCTTAGCTTTGAAGTGAGGTGGAAGTTGAGCACCTTGCTCTGCTAGGTTGAGGAAATATTGTTCCTTATCTTGAATTAGGATTGTTTTCATGAGTTTTAGGAACCTCTTATCTTGGAGACATTTATCAATCTCTTCCTCACCAGGGTCAGATGGACTAGAGGATTGTTGACTATTGTGATGGTTGGTACCATTAGAGAGGTCTCTCTGTCAAGACCTACCTCTACCTTGTCTTTCTTCTGACATCTTAGTACTAGGTAACTTGTCCTCTGGGGATTGTGATCGAGGAGGAATTTGAGGATCTCCCTCAAAGAGAGGATTCTCTCCAAATAAGGAGTTGTCTTCGAATGGGAATCCCTGTTTGTCTTCTTCAGGAAATTCTCTAAAATGACTTCTAGTTCACACAGGTATAAGATAAGTTGATTTGCCTGATCGACACCGTGGTGATATCTAAAGTGTTGCCTAAATCCAAAACCAAAGAGACCAAGAGATAAATGTCCAACTGAGGAGGAGATAGCAAAGACTTTGATCTTGAGTCAAGGTTAACAAACCTTCTCTCACAACCTAGAATAAGGACAAAATAGACAAAGGTGATGAGATTTGAACAATGGACTCAGTCAATTGGACAAGTGTAACAACATCAGATTTCAAGACAGCAATAGGTTGGACTAACAATAGATTGTAGTTGCATGTGAACTAGAAGAAGCGTTATGACAGCACAAATTTTAGAACAAACTGAATGTAGTAGGACAGACTAATGAAAGACAAAGTTTTAACAAGTTTTTGAAACAAATTTGACAAAGTTTTGATAGATTTTTGACAAGATCATTGAAGTTCGAGACGAGATATGATAGAAAAGTATCTAAAGTGTGCAGTTTTCTAGATTGTTTTATTGTTTGATTGTTGTTGTTGTTTTAGTGAACACTCACACTAGACACATCAAGAATCCCTTAGCTATTCAAGCACATCAAGAAAACCCTATTCCTAGGTGGCAAGAAATAGACAATACTTGTTTGAATCCTCTTACAATAAAATACCCATTCAAGTCGGACAGTTAGAAGCTTGGCAGCACTAGCTCCCCTCTATGGCACACACTTCTCAGGCCTACCAAGCTTCAAATTTCTCAAGATTTGAGGATCCTGATAAATTTACTATCTCAACAAGAGGGGTACATGAGAGGTTTCTTAGGCATACGCATCTCACAATGCCCATATCAACAAGTAGAAAAGGAATTTGGCCACTAGCTGAAAAGGGTTTTAGTAAGGGTCTTCATTTAAGCATATCCTCTATGTCTGCGCAAGCGCGATTCAGGCTGCTAACCCCACAGAGCACCTTAGCAAAAACTTTTCATGATACATGATTGAGACCTGGAGGCCCTACTTTGTGTTAGGTGAGAGCCAAGTATAAGCTCAAATGCCACTTATCTTCCAAGGTTTTGGCCTCGAGAAGCATTTTGATTATAGTGAGTCAAAGAAGCTTGGCGTTAGCTTATTCTCACTTGGGTCGTTCTCCAAGGGTGAGTACTTTTTCCCACTTGGATGGCCCTCTAAAGTTGCAGATCTCAAATGAAGAATGAAAATAAATTTTTCTAGATTTATGATCATCCCAAAAGGGCAAGAGCATAGTTTCCTGACATTATTTCCATTCCTAAAACATCAGACATAAGTTCATTTTAAAAACTCTTGCATGTGCATTCCTATTTTAATAAAACAAAAACAAAATGCAAGCATAATGTTTAGCGTTATATCAATCAAGGCAACCTGCAAGATGATTCATTAGTGGACTGTGTTTTATTCTTCTTTTTTTAGCATCCTACAAACCACAGTTAGGCTAAAACCAATAAGATAATTAGGAGAACAACCAAGCCCAAAACTTGTCAACATTAGAAAAATAAGAAACTCATAAATATTATTGCATATTTAGAAACTAGATGAAAACTAATGCACTTTCAAAAAAAAATTCATCCAAAAATGTTACCGTATGAGCCTGTACGAAGCTCTGGAAGTTGCGAAACGTAGGATTAAGTAGGTACAATCACCAAAAAATGCAATTTCTAATCAATCCAAAGACCAAAAATAGAAAATAGCTCCACCACTATGATCCTTGGGAAAATCTACCCAAAATTTAAAAAAAAATTGCACTAAAAAAGGAGCTAAAACAAGCAAGATATGGGGGTTTGAAGTCGGACTATCAATTTAAAACTGCATATGGTGAAGGCTAGGATTTTAAAAACCCTACTGATGTCATCATTTCACTATGCTAAAATTGATGGTCATGAAGCCATCATAGGAAGCTAATAATCCTTCAAAATGATGGCTAAATGAGTGTCAAATTTAAATCTCTAAGAATTCTTGCGTGGTAAAAGGGTTAATCACAAGGAATCGCGTGTCTATTTTTTATTAGCCTATTTGGAGGGTTGTTTGGATGAGGTGGCCTCCGGTGGTGGTTGGGTGGAGGAGGGTTTGGAGAAATCACAGAGGGAGGGAAATTAGGTGTGGGGTGGGCTACATACGTAGGGGAGGAGGGATGACAGTGCACGGAGGCTGTGCGGAGGAGGCTGCGTAGAGGTAGTGGGAGGGTTTCAGAGGTAGGTTGGAGGAGGGAGATGATTGAAAGAGGAGGTGATGGGAGGGTGACAAGGGAAGAGTAGATAGAGAGAAGTTGGGGCAGAGGTAGGAAGTGGTGTAGGGGGAGGGAGTGGAGGAGAGGTGTCAGGGTAGAAGGGAGATGGGGTAGAAGGGAGGCGCGTGGATGGGTAGGGAGAAGAGTGGGTGAAGAAAATGGTGGGTGGTGGAAGTGCATCTGGTTAAGATAGCATCAAGGATGGGGAGTGCTATGCTGAGTGGCAGTTGGATGAGAGTGAAGGAGAGGTGTTGGGCAGTGAGGGTGTAGCGTTTCATGGGGGTAGGGGAGGTGTTAAGATGCAGCAGAGCCACACGGGTTTAGTGGAGTGAGAGAAGCGGTTAGGTGGTGGGCTTTGATCCCACATGCATTGGGTTAATAAAATTTAGTCTATTTAAATAGAAACCCTGCGATCATAAAGACAAAGTCGTGAGTTAGATGCTATGTAATTGTATTAGGCAGATAAAATGAGAAGCAGACACAATGCGAATGCAAAAGTAAAGAAACTTTAGGGTATTTGACTTAAACCCAAATTAGGCTATTATTTTGAAAAAAATTCCTTGATATCTATGTAGACCTTGGCCTACATGCAGAGTGTCTCAGTTTGCGTACAGAAGGCCATACGGCCTCTGTTTGCAAAAACAATTTACCACAAATTCAATTTTGGGCAAGGGTAGGCGTATTTATAGTCATTTCACACTGAAATGATGACCCAGACGCAATGGAAGACTCAGATTTTGGTCAAAGTGTATGGAAATTAGAATTAAAAATAGAAGTTAATAATGAGGCCAGAAATTGATTTTCCTGTCCCACGGTGGGCGCCATAAATGTGTGTGCTAAAAGTGGACCTATACTTTAGCAGTACACTTCAACATAGTCATTATTCATCAGTTGCATACAGGAATGAATATGGATTCATTCATCCTGCATGTCTGAATGAGTCAACCTGTTGCCTTCTAGAAAGCAGGAGTATGAGCTTGCTCTCAAATCATTGCAAGCTCAATGAATACACCGAAGACCTAAACGAAGGATTTAATCTATATGTTGAAAGTAAAATGCTTTTGATTAATCTAAATGATTGTGCAATTTGTTGTTCATCCAAGCTAATTAGATTTATTTTTAGAAGCACTAAATAAAATGTGAGATATTTGTTTTTAAAAACACCAAATTCAAAGTGTGCTCTGAGATTAGATTTGTATGCTTGAAAGTAATAAACAACAATGCTAGATAAATGAAAGATAAAATGCTAAGAATGCTAGAATGAAAATGTAGTATAGTAATGTTAATAAAAGTTAGGATCCTTTATGAAGGAAAAGAGTTACCCTTTTATAGAAATCTCTCTCGAATCGACGATCGAGATCGAACAAAAAGAGTGGCTCGGATTCGATTGAAGAAGCACAATCCATGTGAAAACAATGTGATTGGTCAAGAGAGTCAGTTGACTGAACTGACTGATCAGTTATTTTGGAAACTTCCAAAATCAGTTTTCAGTTAACTGAAATGTTTCCAAAATGATAAACAGTGGAGAATCAGTTAACTAAGTGGAACTGGATTGTTTCCAAAATGATAAATCAGTTAACTAGATTTGATTATGTCATATGCATTTTTAATAATTTAATTGATTTTGAATGCACATTTATGTTTTTATAATTAATTTAATTCCTTTTTGATTTAATTGACAATTTTGTAATTTTTATTTAATTAGTATAACAAAATATCAATTAAATAACTAACATAAGATATATTTTCCAATGTAATGTGATTTTAGGAATTAATTAATTAATCAAGTCTGATGATTGATTAGGACCTAGGGTTTAGGTCAGATCAGTTTGACTTTCATGAATTGCCTATTTAATTTAGGACTTAGAATAATCAAGATTAGAGTTTCTTGATTAAATGTTGAGATTGGGGGTCTAGGGTTTAGATGACCATTTTTAGGTGATTACAACGGCTTCTTCCCCAAAATTCATTATCTCTTCCAGCTCACTCTTCCATTCTTCATACTTTTATATCTCCCCCTCCCACTGAGAAATGACGATGTTTACCTAGCCCATGATGTTACTAGCCTGGTGCAGGTCCAGGAGTGTCACTGTTAGGAAATGTCTTACGGCTCCTACCTGCTCAGTTACCCAATCATCCATAGCTTGCACCTTATTCTTCATTACCCTTAGCATGTCAATATCACCCTACGAGAGAGGTTTTATGGATGTGGAGGCCTCTAGAGGAATCGTAGAAGAGGAATCATAGCCAATGGTTGTGTCAGCTCTGCAAGAAGCCCAAGGAGATTATCATTTGTTTCTTTTGCCTCCTTCAGCTTCTGCGCTTTATTTTCATATCAAGCTTCAATTGCCTAGCTAGCTTCTCTTAATAGGTCTAGATCCCCCTATTTATCTCTCCTCCCCAGAGGGACTTCTATGATGGTGTACACTACAGCTCCTAATGTTGCCTCTTCTTTATTTGGGGGAGGTGTCGCTACTACTGTGACTATATTTCCTCCCAGACAAGTCTGAATGGTATGGAGGGTCCGGGCCTTCATAGGCTTGTTGGCATCTTGATTCTGATCCATCATCTTGGTAGAGAGAGAGGGGGTCTTATTATTGTCGGTACCTTTCTCTTCCTTCATTCTACTAGCTATTATGGCAGCGCGGGCGGTATGACTGCTATGACTTGGATACTTGGGTCCTCTTCGGGAGCTTGTTGTGGTTCCCTAGAATTAGTGGTCACTATGGACTCATTTTCTTTATTCCCAGGATTTCTTACTTCTCCCACCTTAGCAGTATTTACATTTTTAGTTTCGGGGTTCCCGCCTTCCCAGCACCTATGGTGTCTATATCCATATTTTTGGGGTTTTCCCCACATCCTGCTGCTGTTGAGTTCCTTCAGTGTCCTTTGCTGGGACATTCTCCTCTAGGGGCCTATTTTTTGGAGGGGGCGAAGGTGTCTAACCTAGGTCTGACTACTGTGCTATAGGGACCACCTTGCCAAATGTCATATCCTAGGGTAAAAGGATACACAGGGTGTCTAGAGGTGTTTGGAGCATGACGACTGAGGGTACGGTTGTTCCCAAAGGTCTGGTTTCCCTAGCCGCAGTCAATCAGTCGACTTGTACCTACCTCTCTCTGTCTTGTTCCCTAAGACCAATGTCTCTTCCACATCTTCTGTGTTTTCTTGTTCCTATTCTCAGGTTTCTTTTTCTGGGATAACCTCCTTTTCTTTTCCTTCCCCTTCCTTAGGGATAATCTCTACTACTTGTGTGGCGATCTCTTCCACCACCCTCTCCATGTCTTCCTACAAATTTATCAGTTTTTCAGTTTGAAAGATGTCATCAAAATTATCATGGGGAGGGGAGGCCTCTGGAGGATCTTCTAGTTCGGGGGAGGAAGATATGAGCTCCACAGGAATACTGGTCGATGGTCTAGGGCCTATGTCTATGCTTGGTGGAGGATTGTTTATTATTTTTTCCTTCTCCTCATTTGTAACGAGGCCCTGGCATCCTGAATATTCACACCCTCATCCTCTATCTCCGCTACCTGGCTCATGAGTGTTGTTAGTGAAGGGGAGTCTGAAAGAAGGGAAGATCCCACGGGAGCGACCGTGAGACCAAGAAAAATTCTGGTGCTGATTGTTTTTCCCAGCAGTCAAGATGACTCCAGCCAAGTACTAAGTTGCTCCATCAAAGGGGCTAGAGGTAGGGGTGGAACCAGTTCCAGGGTTCTCTCTTTTGTTTTCCCATGTCTCCACCCTACCTTGATGTCCTAGAGCTAGAAGCGGACCCCCAAAAAATTGGACCATCTTAGTGGGTGCTCTTTTTACATACCCATGAAAAATATTCATCATTGCGCTTCACTATATTCTTAGTGATATCCTCTATCATCAAAATTTTTGGGGTGTCCCAATCCACCAGGGGGAGATCCATCTTATCAATCCCTTTGGATTCATATTCTGGGTCCTCCAAGAGCCCGCTATTTGATAAATCCTTTGGAAAGGTTTGGATACCAATGCGCTTCATCATACCTTTTGTCATTCTCTCATAATGCCAACTCCAGACCTCAAAGTCATCCTGCCAATCTACCCAAAACATCTCTAATGTGAGGCTCATGGGGAACTAACGGCCAAGGTAATGCTTGATTTATTTTTTCTAGCGAATCAAAATTGCTCCGTGCCAGGTAGAACTCTGCTAGCCCTAGACTTTTCAATTCATTGTCAGCCTCCTTGGCCGTTGCAAGGTTACAAGTGTAATTCCCACAAGTGATCAAGAAAGGGATGGTGGTAACCTTCTTGAGGCCATAATAAGTATGGACCTCTAGGATCTGTCTACAATATTCCATTAAAATAATCCTATCCCCGTAGTGTTTGGGCAATAGGTAGGGCTTTCCAGAGAACCCAGTCACTCGAATGTATGAGTGTTGTTGGAATTGAATGAAATAATGGCCGTAGGAACTTACCAAGGCCATGGCCTCCTTTAACAATCGGTAACCAGCATCCCAAGTGGGTATCAAAATGTTGTAGTAAACAAAGGTATCATTTACTTGGCAGAAATTAGGGAAGCTAACTTCCCATTGAATATGGGGGAAATTATCCCAAGGAGCACTCTGGCCCAGCCTTGTCCCAAGGATGCCCACTGTAGGTAAACCCCAGATTCTGGGTCTCTTTTTTTTTAGTGCCCATAGAACATAAGAAGTCATGTGAATCTTAGATGTCTCACTCACCTTGTTCAGCTGGAAGTCCACATGATTGGAAATAATGGTTGCCCAATCAAAGTTTTGCCTATTGGTGGTGACGATGTACAGAAAGTAATACATCCAAGTTAAAAATTCTAGGGCATGTGGTTCCCCAAAGACCCAGCATAGGAAGATGATCCCCACTTGTATGCATTCCTTGAATTCTGTATGAGGGATCTCCAACTTCATTTTCTTGTAATCCTTCTTTGGATTCTTCAGCCAGTGGGTGTTAAGGTGCTATAGGGCAGCCTGTTGAACATTGTTGAACTCCTTCAGTGATGCATCCTGGTAGATAATGATAGAATTGGCGAGCTGGGGGATCCCCATTCCCAAAGAAAATGTGGCAGCGTTGAGGGACATTAGGGGTGTTGGGTAGCCCGTAGGAAAGGAAGTAGCAAGTATAACAACCCGGATGGTTGTGTTGTAATGTTCCACCAGGGTGAGAATCAGCTCCGAGGACTATACATAGCAAGGGAAGAAGGCGGCTTCAATTATGCCAGAGGTAGCTGTATGCACCCTAAAATGGTCACCTAGACTGTGGGCCCCATTTATCATTTGATCAATTTATCAATTTCCTGAATCAATGACTTGCAATATTTTTAATTCAAATCAATTTTCTTGATCAAATCGTAATTAATTCAATTATTTCAATATTTCCTAAGGTTTGATCATTTCATCAATAATCTTATTTAATTAAAAGAAAATATCTCTTAA
>MU225054.1:2154745-2173033 GCA_018584345.1 Thuja plicata
CAATAATGTATAGATTTGATGATCATGTGTTTACAGTGAAAATGGTATTCTGTAAGGCAGGGTATTGATTCTAGGTGTTTCTGAATTGATGAAGTTTTGTGGATGTTCTCTCAATTTGACTCTGCACTCTAGGATAAGGCACTAGTTTTGCACCAGATTTGCATCCAAATTATTAAAATCAATCTTATTTTCTTTTGTGTTTTGGTGTGTTGAAAGACAAACCGAGTATGATGGGCTGGAAGCCATCCCTTGATTCATTCAGAGTAATGAATCCCTTCGCAGGATGTTAGTGTCCTGTCTAATCCATGTTTATACCTACCTATGATTTTTAGAGAGATTATCATTTGAGGTAGATGTTCATAGGTATACCCGCCTGGGTCCGTGGAGCCCGAAGTGAAGGAGGATTCAAATCCTTGTTGCATTAGCCTTTCTCTTGACTGGACAAAGAGCATAAAAGGGAGAGATCACTTTGGTGTTCTAGTTTTTTCTCCTTCAAGAAAAATAGCTAACAGGGCCTTTGAGAATGATCTTTGCATGAGACCAAGTAATGGAGTTTGCACAAACTTGAGATTGTTTTTTCAGAGGAATGGGACATAGGCCCTCGCAGGATGAAGGGATTTTTTTGTTTTGGAGCATCTTCTCTTCCCTTGATGGTAATAATGTCATAGTATTTGACATCGACAGGTTCAACCATATTAATGATATTATCATTAGTAGTGTATGTATAGTTGACCTTGGCATGAGCATTTTTATCTTTAGAGGATTCACCTTTCCCATGAGGAGAAAAGGGGTCTTTGAATGTCTGGTGATCTGAATTATTATTGTGACTCCCCATAGAAACATCCTTACCTATCGATAAGATCTTATATTTTATGTCACAGTTGAATGCAGATAGCTATTTTATGGCCCTTGTTCTAGTGGTAATCACAGTACACAGATTCACTCCACCAAGAAGGTCATGGTTGTGGATCAAAAGGACATGAATTATCTAGAGGAGTGAGTATTTGGTTTTGCAAGAGATTCTTGTAAATTATGTCGAGGGGTTCTCCTAGAGGATTGAACTCACGCTTGGGTCGAGGAGCCCAAGGCTTAGATCTAGAATAGTTTGAAGGTGGTTTAGTTTTTATTGCAGCCTGTTCAGTGGCTTTGGCCACCTAACTAGTGGTAGTAAGATCAAACAAATCCTTTGGAGGCTTGGCAGTTACGTTGTCAACAACTCTATCATTCACAACATCCCAGTTCTTGTTGACAATTTTAGGTTTGTCTTTTCTCAAGGAGGAGGACCCTTGTTTGTTATCCTTGTGTGGGGTTAGTTATCCTTTCTTGAACATGAATGTTTCAATTCTCACAGCTTGTTTGATCATGTCATCGAAGGTCATAGGACCTTGCAGCTATACTAGGTACCCAAAATTGAAAAGAAGATTGTCCAAAAATATGTCAAGCTTTTCAGACTCAGGTATGTTACATGAATATTTCATATAAAGCTATCTCTACCTCTAGAGAAATGTCAAGAAAGGTTCCCCATGGTGTTGTTTTAAACTGAAAATATCACAGATGTTAACCAGATTTTGGATGTTATGCGAGTAGTGTTGCAAAAATAGGTTGGCAATCTCATCAAAAGGCTTGATTCCAGTAGGTAACCTAGAGAACCACTCTATGACAGACCCTCTCAAACTACATGGAAAGAGACGCATGAGGTAAGTTTGGTCATGTATAAAATCCATAGATAGAGCACCAAACTCTCTCAAATGATCTTGAGGATCAGAGATACATAATTATTTGTCATACTTGAGAATTTCAACTCCTTTAGGAAAAGGAGGCATGCAGAGACTTTTGTCAAATGGAAATGGAAAAATTCTATCAAGCGTGAACTGTGTATCCGGTTTGTCCTTATCCTTCATGAGTTGAAGGAGTTGTTCTTGCATGTTTTGAACTTGTTTCTATAATCAAGAGTTTTCAGTTTCTTCCTCCTTTGTGGCAAGAGTCTCTACATTGTAATTTGAGGGTAGCTTGGCCCCTTGATTATCTATCTCAAGGAGATATTTCTCCTTCTCTTCCTTTAGGAGGATCTCCATCATTTTATGAAAGTTTTTATTTTTGAGAGAATCTACTATGTCTTCCTGAGTTATTATCTCCTCATCATCACTAGGGGGTTCTTGATAATTATATTTACCCTCGGTGGTTTTAGATGGATCATTATCTTTTATGTGTTCACCCTTTTGATTTTGGTCTGCCATCTTGCTAGTTTGCAAGTGTTTAGTGCACAAAGATTCACTATAAGGAAGTTGAGTATGCTGAGGTGTTGCACTTATGGGATCCCTTTTTGTTAGTAGAGCTAGATTCAGGTAACAACTCTTCAAATTTTTGATGCTCTTGAAACAATGGGTTTCACACTCGACTCAAGTTCACTGGGAATGATCGTCTAACTCGAGGTCGGATGACAAAAGAGGGAGACCAAGATGATCCCTTGCTAGAAGTAGTTGATGAAGAGGAATGTGAGGATCCTCTACTATTCTTGGATTATGTGACAAGTTTGGAACAACCTCTTCCTCGGTTTCAAGGTCTACCTCTATCTCATCTAGTGATACGTAAGGGGAATGTGTTGCTACTTCGAGTCGCAACAGTCATAGAAAAATATTATGTAAGGAGAGTGAACTAGGAATACGTTTGGAACTATGTCTTAAGATAAGTGCACAAGAGTGATAATAGGTGAAGTAAACCCGGCATGATTCATCATAGATAAGGCTAGGACAACCGAGAGATGACTATTGCATTGCAAGGTATGACAACACAACATAACGAGTAGGTAGATAAGAGACAAGACAAGTTCAAGAGAGAATCTCATAATTCTCAACCCGAGAAATATAGTTGTAGACTATGTAGGGAAAAGAAGACATGCAGACCAACCCCAAATAGAAACTAGACTGAGCAGAGTGACAAATGATAGACAGTAGATAGCTCACTGGTAAGGTAAAATTTTGACAATTTCACGTGAAGAAGTACTTTATCGCATGAAGAATTGGATTGGCTTGCATGAGACTTTGTAGTCTAGCGTGAAGAAATGTAGAACTAGTATGATAGAATGGTAAGCCAAAGGAAAAAATATTAGAAAAATAATGTGCAAAGATTCATAGAGACTCGCACAAAGATATGCACTGAGTGGCGCAAAGATTGCAAAAGTTCGCGCAAAATATTGTAGAAAACCATAAAAAAAATTATAGAAACTGAGTGGCACAAAGACTGTGTATAGATAGGAAGACATGCAGATAGACCAAAAATAGAGACTAGAGTGACCAGAGTGACAAATGATAGACAACATATAGCTCACTGGTAAGGAAAAATTCTGACAATTTTGTGCAAAGAAGTACTTTCTTGCACGAAGAATTGGGTTGGCTCACGTGAGACTTTGTAGTCTGGCATGAAGAAATGTAGAACTAGTATGACAGACTGGTAAGCCAAAGGAAAGAATACTAGAAAGAAATTGCACAAGAATTCATAGAGACTCATGTGAAGATATGCACTGAGTGGCAAGAAGATTGCAAAAGTTCGCGTGAAATATTACAGAAAATCAAGTGAATTTTTACAGAAACTGATAGTTTGGACCATTTTTCAAGATAGAACTTGATTATGAGACACAAATTGGACTATTATCTGATAGAATACTTAGTTTGTACACTAGTTTGGATAGTTTTAGATTGACAAGTTTTCATTTTGACGTGTAGAAACTAGTTGTTGACAAGCATAGAGTTTGGACTTTCAAAAAGTTGTGATACAGGTAGTAGTCAAAAATAATTCAGCCAAGGAAAAGGGAATTCAGAAGAATATGGGAGTCTTGAAAATTTTGGACATTTGGAGACTCAAAAAAGACATTTATCCCTAAAATAAAATCGTGGAGAAGACAAAATCTTTGCCTCAACTTATGTGCATGCATGCACCTCACACAACTATGTTAACCCCGAGAGTGCTTGTGTTTTTGGTGTTTCCAAGGACTCAATAATATATGTTCAAAGGAAACCCTTAAAGTAGGGGCCAGTTTTATAAACCACCTTCAAATGTTCAGGTGCATGCCTATGGTGAGAATCTATGGGAGAGATTTTTCCCCCTCCCTACACAAAGATTATGCCCCCTTTCAAAGGTGAACCAGGTAAGAAACTAGCTACAAAAAAATTTAATAGGCTTCCATTCACATTAACCTTTGGTGGCCTCACAGGAGAGGTTGAGACATATAGCCGCACTGACACCTACTAGTGTACACTCCTGAGAAGCAGGACTGGGAGTGGTGCTACTCATTACAACACACAGGGCTTCCTCAAGATGTTTGGCATCAAGGATCAAGAGGAATAAATTAACATGGATTTGGAGTCTTTCACTCGACAAAGAAACTTATTATAGTGGGCTGGTATCACTAGTGAAAGGTGTGTACCCATTTGGATCATTCCTGAAGGTTCAACTTTTGGTAGGCCCACTAAAGGTGACACAGACTTGGTTTGGTTTCAATGGTCTAAGTTTTTTATTTTCTCAAAAGGAAAATGAACATACTCCTCTACCTCTACACCTCACCCAAACACACTAGACATGTTTATCATCAAGCTAACTCCTCTTTCAACAAACCCAAGAGCTTCTAGGTTTCTGATTCTCTCAAAGAGAGAAGAGCATACTCCCCTCACTAATGAATATGCCAATCAAATTGTTACCTTTCCTTGATCCCCTAGGTATCAATCCCTTAGCAGCGTCTAGGTCTCAGATTCATTCATGGGAATCACTTCCATGTAATGAAGAGCCTAATACCCTATTATTCTATCAAGACCCTTAAGATATTTTAACAAGGCCCTAATTAAACTATGTAAATAAAGCATTGAAAATAGACACAACATTTGTGTGGGTTTGAAATTCTTTGAAAAATGTGCTCTGATAGGATTCTTAAAATCAAGTGGTCAGTAAGTTTTCATAGGCATGTTTCAAGGAGTCTTCGACATCTCATCATGTAGACCACTTGTTAAGCTGTATCAGAAATAAAACCAGAAAACCATAGCAAACAACAAATATCATTAGTTAGAAAATAGAGATATAAATAAACAACAAATTAAAAGTCTCTAGTGTCAAAGTTCGCACGGAGAACTAGAACAGGTCATGTGAAGCAATGTAAAGAACCGCGCGAAGAATTGAAGGGTCCCATGGTGGGCGTCAGGAATGCATACGCTAAATGTGGGCCTCTTTACTTAGCCATACACTTCAACATAGTCCTTATTCATCAGTCACATACAGGAATGAATATGAAGTTATCCATCCTGCATGCCTGGATGAGTCTACTTGTTTCCTCCTATCTATATGGGGTTTTGAGTAGCTCTCAGAATTTGAGAGTCCAACAACTAAGATCGATCTGAGAATGGGGGATTTAATCTAGAATGTAAATGCAATATTTAGTCTAGAAATGAGTATGCAAGATTAGTTTAGAAATGGAAGATGAGATTAAACTAAGAATACTTGAAAGAATCTAAGTTATGCATGATTAATCTATTGAATGATATTAATCTATTGCAATAATAATGAGAATAATGAAAGCTTGAATGCACACAAATTTGAGTTAACAATTCAGCAGTGATTCGATACTCTAAAAATATGTATTCTCTTTTTTTTTTTAATGAGACAAGAGGATTCTTTTATAGAATGAGAGTCCAATTTAGAATGGCAAGTTTCCTTGAGAGAAACAGTCAATTGTTGGATTTTGGAGTGAATGAAACAGTTAACTGGTTTGTTGCACTTTCAAATGATAGTTAACTCAAAGTTTCCATTTTTTAACTAAAGTGAGGATTTTGGAGAGATTATTTGATTAAATAAATGAAATATGACCTCATAAATGCACTTTCTCAATTATTTGAATAATTAAATTCAATTATTGAAATGAGGATATTTATTTAATAATCAAATGTTATTTAATTCCTTTTTATGTATTTTGACTAAGTGGGTGAATTTAATTTAATTAAAGTGCTAGGACTTTTTAATTAAATTAATTCGATCATAGGGTTTGTTTATCCAATTGTAATTGATATTTAGGAATTAAATATAGTATGTGATTAATGTAGATTTAGAGTTTTCTGCATTTGACACTTAGGTCAAGTAGAGTCAGTCAAAAATTAGGATTTCCTAGTACCATAGGACTTTGATGATTCAGAAAGTCGATAGATGCAACAAAATTGGTTAGGGTTGCAAGATGCCAATTTTGGGGTATTACAGATATACTTGAAAAAAAAATATTTATACCTTATTTTGAACCAACACAGTCATGATAAAATGTATTATACATCAAGAATATCATTTTGGCGCATGGTGCTTATGTGATAAAGTATTTTAAGTTAATTTTTGATAGGTTTGATGTCGGTGCAAGTTGTGTATATAATGGGAAATGCTCATATTGAAATGGATGTTGTTTTTAGCGATGTGATTAGGGTTTTGTGATTTCAATCAATGTTATTTAAGGTTTCTATCAGAGAACTGATAGATATAGTGCAATGAGTAGTTAAAGAGTATAAAGAATAGATTGGATCTGACAGGCAAGCAGTGCTACATCCAGATCATTCATCTTTTTTTTCCATAATAGTTGCAACAAGAAAAATACCTTAATCAGGTGAACTCTAATAGGTTCTTATTGTAAATCCCTTAACCAAGTGGACTCATAGAAAGAGTTTTAAATCCTCTAGAAAGGTAGATTGTAACTAATCTAATTGTACTCCTAATAGTGTACTTTTCACTCCTAATATGGTGAACCATCAGAAAGGGTATTTGTAGCTCCTAAGAGGGAAAACTCATTTATTGTAGTAATGGGCTTGGGGGTGTCATCCCAACCGTGGTTTTTTCCCTCTAATGAAGGGTTTCCATGATAAAAATATTTGTTTCATGTGTGATGAGTTTTTGGATGCTTTATATTGTTTACTTCTATTTTCTTACTTATGTTATATGCTTTGTGGTTTAGAAATTAATATTGTTGTTCATATTGGTGGTTGAATTTGTTCATTACCTATTTGTACTAATTCACCCCCTCTTAGTATGACATAAAAATTCAAATAATTTGCATCAGATTATTGGTCCTCTTGGTGATAAGCCTAACATCTTGAGGAAAAGATCCACTATCATGGAGGGTTACATGTATGAGATGAAACTTGAGAATACAAACAATATGATCAATGAACTTCTAGAAAATATGAAAATTCACTTGCCAAAAGGAGAGAAATTATTGAGAAGTTATGTGAAATCCATGATTACACTGATCAACTATCTGAAGCTAGTATGTCTGAAGAATCTAAGGAAGCAATTGTAGATCTAATGAATAAGAACAAGGGACTTAAAGAAGAATTGGATAATATGAAAAGAGAGCTTGAAATTCAGTCTGTTAGGATGTGTGAAGATCTTTAAGGAAGAAGAACAACTAAAGATGCAAGGAATACTATAGAAGATTCCAAGAAAGTTGTTGAGGATGCATTGAAGGAAAGAGAGGAACAATTCTTCAAGATATCTCAAGAGAATGTTGTCATGCATGACCACATTCATGACAAAACTGAGGAGAACCAACAAATTCTAAGTGAAAATGAAAGACTTAGAGAGGAGAATGAGAAACTAAAGAAGGAATTGCAAACTAAGAAAGTAGAAAATGAAAAGATGAAACAATACAATGAGAGCTCATAGAAGATTGATGATCAATTGAAAAGACAAAGAAGAAATAAAGACACAATCTATCTTGGTTACACAGATCAAGGAACATTTGAAATCGGTGACTCATCTGAATCTGAACCTAAGAAGCCATAGAAAGATCTGAAGGTAGATTCAATCAATTCTGGTAAGAAACCAAACAAACCTATCTGTTTTAATTGAGGTAAGCTTGGTCATACTGCAAATGTATGTAAAATAAAACTGGTGAATAGAACTTATTCTCTTGATGGTTATTGCTATAATTTTCATAAGTATAGTCATACTTCTTATAGAATCCTTACTCCTTTTAGTCTATCAATAGGTGCAAAGGTTTCTCCATAGTCAATACCATCTTCTTGTGCATACCCTTTGTATACCAGTCTTGCTTTGTTTCTTGTGACTTCTTCATTCTCATTCAGTTTGTTTCTAAATATCCATTTGGTACTAGTGACATTTTTGTCACTCGATCTAGGTACTAATGTCCATGTTTTATTATTCTCAATTTGTTCAATCTCTTCATTCATTTCACTAACCCATTCTTGATTCTCAAGTGCAGTATTAACAAATTTAGGCTCAAAATCACAAATCAAACATCTAGTGTTTAGTGACTTACTTCTTGTTATCATTCTAGCTCTTTTGTCTCCAATGATCTGGTCTTGTGGATGGTGTCTTCTGACATATTTAGCAAGTACAGTTTTAGATCTCTGTTCCTCATTTTGATCATCATTTTGACCTTCATTTTGATCTTCATCTCTTGGTTCAGCATTGTGATCATTTTCTTGATTCTCGGTGTGTGCAGCCTGTTGCTCAGTTGCATTGTTCTGTCACTCGGTAGCGTTACATTGTTGCCCAGGAAAAGTGTCAAGTTCTTCAGTGTAGAAAAATCTATTGTAATATTCTTTTTCCTTTCTACTTTCTTCATCATTTTTCTCAGCAAATTCATCCACTTTAACATTTGCACTTTCAATGATTTTGTTAGAAGATTGTTTAGACATTTATAAGATTTTCTCTTGGTAGAATATCCTAGAGATATTCCTTCATCACTTTTAGATTCAAGTTTCCCATTTCTATCATCTTTCAATATATAACATTGACTTCCAAAAATTCTAAAGTAACTCACATTTGGTGTGTATCCATACCATAGCTCATAAGGTGTCTTATTGGTGTCTTTTTTCAATTGAACTCAGTTCAGTATATAAACAGCAGTACTTACAGCTTCTCTCCATAATGTTTTTGTGGTGCCTTTTTCAATCATCAGTGTTCTAGAACAATCAACAATTGATCTATTCCTCCTTTTAGCAATCCCATTTTAGCTTGAGTCTTTAAACTCTCTTCCAAGCACCAAAGCTTTGATACCAATTATGATTCCAATAATCCAACCAAAAATTATATCACAAATATAATATCCTCTAGTTATCTTTCAATCCTTCAAGATGTATGCCTTATGTAAATCTAACATATATGTACTACTCGGTGAATATACTATTTATCTTTTCTAGCCTTTACCGAGTAGCAGCAATTAAACTTAGTGTTTACCGACCAATCCAGTTTTAGTAATATGTAAAGTAAACTATCAATGCAATGAAATAAATACACATTTGACACATGGATTTTAATGTGGAAACCCTGTTAAGATAAAAAAAAACTTGGGACCGGTAACCCAAAATTTTCACTCTTCTGAAGTGAGCTCGGTGAAGAGCCAACCCTGTTAAAGGTTACAAACAAAATGTTAAGTGCGACCTTGTTAGAGGATTCAAAACTAACAATTTGTCTTTTGACCTAGAATTCACTATACTATCAATAATAAAACCTTTTGATACTCTTGAGTATCTCAATACATTAAGGATGGTTAAATCCAACTCGGTTAAGAGATTTTTTGAATCAATGGTTAAACTAAAATAGTAAATGACATGTTCAACAATACAACTTTAACTTGAAGATTTTCAGATCTATTGTTAGTCCAATAATACCTATCTAATTAATGTTCTCTTCAATTCCTTTTCTTCCTTCTTTTTTATTTCTACTCAATGAATGCTCTTGCTTCTTTTGCTTGGTGTCTACAGAATTTCTTGGCTCTGTTCTTTAGCCTGTATGATCAAATATGTATGAAGACTTCTATCTTCACCAAAATTATATTTAGAATTCCTCACTCTCATAATGAATACTTTTTTTCTTTATATAGACATGATTTATCCATTCAAACTTCTTGTTTCCATCATAGAACACTTCTTGATCCGTAAATCTCACCATGCTTGCTTTAATCTGTAAAGCTCTCCTTCAGATTTATTTCACAAATATCTCCTTATTATCTGTGCTTTAAATCTCTTCTTTGTTTTAGTTCAATTGATCGATGAAAATTAAGCAATCAATTAGTTAACTCTAAATATAGCTCTTGCCAGCTAACTATTTTTATCGTTCTTTATCTTCAGTTATGATGGGTGATCAAGTTCAGCTAGCTCAGTCATTAAATCTAGTTGTCCTTAGTAACAACTTCAATTAGCTTGGTGACCACTCCAGTTATGCTCGGTTAATAGCTCTTTCTTGGTAACCACTTTCTTGGTCATTGTGGTGCTCGGTATACACTGTGAACTACTTGGTGACACTTGCTTGGTTTATATTGTTCGTCGGTGTGCACTATCCATCAGTTTTTACTGTCACTCGGTGTACACTGTCACTCAGTGTATACTGGCTTTTTATGTTTTACCAATAACATAAACTTTATCTCTTCAACTCTTGAAGTCTACGATAATATGTGTATGACCAATCAGATTATATCAAGTTGACATCAATGACAATAAAATACATTAACTAATTTAATGTCTTACATTCACTTTTGCATCTCGGTGATCATCAACTTATCATCTTCAAACATTTAATCAGTTATAGTTAATCAAACATGTTTTTTGGGTTGACTTTCTAGGTTTCACATTCCCAAGCCAAAACCCTATCAATCCCAAGGCGAATCTCTAGGTTTTAGATTTATGTCATAGATATCCGATATCATATATCTTATATCTAATATATAATATTATGTTTTGATTAGGTAAAAATAGGCTTTGAAAGGTACCCAAAACCTTTTACAACACAATCATAGGAAAAGAATTAAATATCAAGGCCAAAATGTGCTACAGCACCCAAAGAAACATTGGCCCAAGGCCCCAAAAGAAGAAAAAGTCAGCAGACAAAAAACAGACACAGTAGAAAAAGATGACAAAAAAAAAAGCAAGGCCATAGCTAGAAAGTTTCATCAGTTCTTTAGCCTGGATGACTAGGAGGTCCATGTTTCTTATAGACACCTTCAAATCCTCCAGATCAACATCCTTCTTTCTAGTGTTGGTGTGGGTTCTTTTACTAGGCTCGGTGCTTTTTGTAATCTCATTGGTTTCCTCTCCCTTGTTTTCCTCCATTTTGGTCACCAGAATCTTATTGTGATCCGCAGAGGCCTTCAGGATTTGGAAGCTCTTCTCATTGATTTTCTTCAGAGTGCTTTCTAGCTTCTCCACTTTACTCTCCAATATAGTGATCCTAGCTTCTTTTCCATTTGGAAGATAGTGCCACCAAGATCCCTGAAGGACTCACCTTTGCACACAATTTCCATCCAATCTTCCAAGATGGTAGCCAGGGGATTGTCACCAAAGTTAGACTTTCTTATGATGTTGACAATTTTGTCCTGCTCCTTTAGGTCCACCTTGATTTTCTCAGTATTATGTGCTATGTTAACCATAAAATGGCCAAAAGCCAGAATGCTCTCTTTTTTATCCTGCCCAATCTAAACATCACCTTTTTCTTTGTTGCCAACATCATCACAGACCTAATTGGTGTCTACATTGTCTTTCTGGTTACTAGGAGGGGTAGTATCTTTTATGGTATTTTCATTTTTTATTTGATTGGTATCCTCCATGTTATGTTGAACATTATGAGTCTCATCTTTAGTATCATCACCTCTTCTTTCAATATCTTTTTTATTTTTAGTACCCTTCTTTTTCTTATTCTTTCTAGGGATTTCATACATTTCATCCTCCTCGTCTGAGGATATAAGAATACTTTTTTTTTTTTTTACCTCCTTTGACCTTTTTGGTTTTTGTATTCTTCTCCTTTTTGGAAGGGAATTTCCTCTTTTTCCCTTTAGGGTTCATCTCCTCCTCAATTTTTTTTTCATCATCTAATTCAAAATTTGAATCAAACTCTTCCATCTTTTCCTTATTTTCGCTATTTTTCCTAGAGATTCTTCCCTTCTAATTGCCTTTCCCTTCGGCATTATTTCCTAATGTACCCATCAAATCATCCTTATTTTCCTCCTCAAATTGATCACCCGACTCCTCATCCTTTTTTTCTTCATCACCAGAGGCATTTCCCTTAAGGAAGGGTTTGTCAACTTTCTTACCTTTCAACATATTATAAATTAAAACCATGAGATTTTGATGGGAAGCATGATCCCCATTAGGGTCTTTATGGAGACTCCTCATGGACTGTCTCATAGATATAAAGAGATAGTATAGAATACTAATTTTTTTGTCATATCTAATGACAAAATGATGCTTGTAGGCATGAGAGAACCTACCATCTAGAGTGATGTAGCTAATAGTCACATACAGTATGAAGCACCAAGGAGGACTGATATTTTTGGGGTTATGGTACTCACAAACCCTTTTGACAATTCTGGCCACTTCAGTATCATCTTCAGGAAATCTATCTGGAGCTTTATCTTAAATACTTATGTCACAGTATAATTTCATACCCTCCTTCGGCATACCAATAGCCTTAGTGATCAACTCTTCTGTAACTTCAATCCATTGATTTTCAAATAAAATCTTCCCATTCCTAAATTTTTTAAGAAATACTTCATAATGGATGGATTACACCCATGAAGCCTTTCCATTTAAACTCTAAGACCACCTTTCTGTAGAATTTTCTAGACCTGATCATTTTGTCTCCATTCTTTGTAGCTCGCCATCTCATATCTCTTCTTGTTACCACCCATTTTTATTCTCTCAGACTGATTGTCGCTCTTCACAATACACTTAGTACTGAAACCCTTAATCTTATATATGTTAACACTCTTCTTCAAAAAGACCCATAATCCATGAGAAGTGGCATTATGAAAGTGATAGATAGTATTGGAAATGATAGAGTCATAATTAATCCTTAAAAATATTGACATATTTCCCATCATTAATTAATTTCATTTCCATTCTTTGATTATTGTGGATACGCTCCTTCTCAATGAAAGATTTAATATTGTACAGTATATTCACTTCAACTTGCCACATGTATATGTTATCATTTCTGCAAGCCTAGTTGGCTTCCTAATCAGCAACTCCATTCGCTTCATGATAAGCATGGGTTATAATACACCTTTTCATAGTTCTTATAATATCCTTATCACCTTGCATAATGTTCTCAATCATCCAAGAGGGAGGAGAAACATTATTAATACACTTAAAAATGTTCAAAGAGTCCCCGTCTAACCAAATTTTTTGGCAGTTGAACTTCTTAGCAAGCACTATACCTTGGTAAGCCGCCATGGCTTATACATCATGATTTTTTTGAAAACCTATATGAATATCCATAATAGCTCTGCATATGCCTTTTTCATCCTAAAGAGAAACACCACACCCAACACTACCAGGGTTGCCTTTAGAGGCCCCATCGAATTTCACCTTCATCCACCCAATCGAGGGCATTCCCAAGTAGCCTCTTCCCTAGGATTTCTTTGATCACCATTTTTAACTTCTATTCTCCATTTTTTTTAAATATTAATATCCCCCACCACTTTAGTATAGGGATTTCTTTCCATAATTTTATAGTTTTGAATAATTAATCTCTTGGTTTTTTCCTTAAAAGTTATGGTAGGGGTAGAAACCTCTTTGAAAATTCTATCATTCCTCTCTTTCCAGATAGCCCATATAGTGTGGGGAAAAGCATACTTCCAAATCCTTTTAAGCGCCTTGTTCATAGTGATAATATCCCATGAACTAAATAGAATTTTAACATCCCAAGGAAAAACCCAATCCAGCTTGAAGATAATCATTAGAAGAGACCACATTTCTTCAGCAAAGGGACAATGGATGTGTTGGTTGTATTTCCTATTTTTGTGTTTGCCCTGTAAAATTTTGAAGTTTCTTGTCGTATCTATGCTCAGAAGGTTGAAAACCATGGTTTAAATTTCTTATATACCTCTACAAATATTGTGTTAGCTCAAAACCTAGCCAAAAATGCCAAGAACCCTATGTTGGAGATTTGATTCTGAGCAGTTGATTGATTGTATGTTTGTCATTGATGACAACATATAATACACAATAGTAATTATGTATGTACTTATTAGAATGATGACATGAAGAATTTCATGGTTAGATACATGTTGTTGACATGTTTATTATGTTATGTTCATACACGTAGATTCAGATATGATGTTTTAGTCAAGTTGTGCAATTCTGTTATTGGTAGTTACAGTTCTGGAAGAGCATCTATTTAGAGCCAACATATGTAACGTGTTTCTTGAGTTACGCCTATCTTCAAGATATGTGTGTGTATATTCATGATTAGTTATGAGTTTAAGATATTCATCTAAAGGCACCAAACATGTTTCAATAAGATTGTAAAGTTAGAGTTAATTTGGTGAGGCCGATTTAGTGAAGCGTCACGTCTATTCAATTTATACTTGCATGGTTATAATTATGCTTGGTGCTTAGTAGAGCTGACAAGGATGGTATGAAGAGTTGTCTTATAGGTCCCATCATCTCATACTTTGATAAAGATACCTATAGCAAGTAAATTGTGATACGCCAAGTGTGAATGATACAAAAAGAGAAGAAAGATGTATAGAGCAGATTATCAGAGTTAGTTCATTCATTAAGAGTCTATGTGAAGAAGAAGTGAAAGATTGTAATACATTAGAATTGATTAAGATAGTAGGTCTACTCTAAATTTCATCATCAGATATAGTGCATATCTTCTATACAGAAGGTTGTAGCCTTCACCATCAAGTAGTGAGCTTTTGGACAATGAGTCCACCACCCCTAACAAGGTTATTTATAAAAGACTCCTAATAGGGTATGACCCTTAACCAGGTCACTATACTTATTGCACTGTAAAGTACAACTCCTAACAGGGTTGAAATATCTTCTAACATGGATTACTATAAACAAGTATAGTTCATTGTGGATGCTAATTCCCACCGAGGTTTTTACCATTTGGTTTCCCCGTAATCAAATTGTGTGTTGTGTTCTATGTTATCTGATTAAGCATTTACTTTGTTGTATTCTAAAGTTAAAAAAGAATAGAATTAAAGTTATTGATAACTGATTCACCCCCCCCTCTTAGTTATCCTTTGGGACTATTCTAACAATTGGTATTAGATCCAAGTTCCTTGGACAAGAAGCCTAACAGCTTAAGGTAGATCAGATGTCTTACTTTAGAAAATAAAGCCCTAAGTTCGATGGAGAAAATTATCTGGATTGGAAAAACAAAATGATAACACATCTGTAATGTGTTGGCTTTGAGATCTTTGAAATTTCTACACAAGAAGTTGTAATTTCATCTCTAAAAGACCTTGCAAAGGATGATGCTACAAAGAGACAAAAGGATAAATTTACCAATAATGCAATTGCCAAAGAATCCCTAATCAACGCCTTATCTGGTAGTGAATTTTCTGAGATCAAGAAAATTGATAGAGCATATACCATATGGAAGTATTTAGAAGATATGTTTGAAGGAGATATTCAAGCAAAGAATGCATTCAGGAAGACATGGAAAAAGAAATACAATAGTCTTGAGATGTTACTTGAAGAGAACATTAGAGCTTACAATCAGAGGATAAATGAAGCAGTCTCTGGAATCAGAAACAATGGTGGAGAAATATCAAAAGAAGATATAATGGACAATTTTCTAACCACTTAAAATCAGACTATGAAAACAAGATAAGTATTCTAGAAGAAACCATGCAATTCTCACAAGACTTCAAGAGAGAGACTTTGATCAGCAAAATCTCTACATTTGAGATATCAAGATTGAAGACTGAACCTAAAAGTGAAACAACTTTCAAAGCCTCTATCCATGGTAAGAAATCCTTACACATCTCCAGTCATAATGATGGGGAGGTCACCTTTCTCCTCTAGACTCCTATTTTCTATTAGGAATCTTACTTTGGACCCTATTCATTTCAGGATCCTCTAGACTCACACTCGAGTCTCTTAGGGTTACTCACAGACCCTAAGTAGGACTTCTACACTCCCTCTCTCTTAGGTTTTGTACCCACCGAAAAGTTTCTCTCTTTACCTTATCTTTCTCTCCATGACTGAATAAAGTCAGTCATGCACCCTTCTCCTTCTAGCTCTCTCTCCTACAAGTTCTCTAGCCGGACCATTCATCTCGCCTAGGACTTGTTTACAATTTTGACTAGCTACTTCTCAGACACAGACACAAAAATAGAATAAAAATACATAATGGGTACCTTTTGACAGACACACTCCATAAGCCTGATTATGAGAGTCAAAAGGTATCCATTGAACTGAATTGAAATCAAAATCCTACTCTACAAAAATTGGCATACAACACAAATCTACACAGAACACACTGAAATTCCTTCTCTATTGAAAATCAAAAAGTTACAATTCACACACAGAAAAACTTCTTCCGTTAGCCTTCACAATTCTAGTTCTGCAACCACCCCCGGTACAAGTTTCCTTCCTTGATTATATATTCGGCCTCTTCTTGATTCGTAACCATTTCTAGGTTACCTGTCCGCCTGAGGATTCTAACTACCTCGGCTCTTCGTCTTCCTCCTGCAGCCATCGTTGATGTCATCCTCAGAATGGTTGTCAACGTGGACAATATTTTCCTCCGTGGTGTTATTTTTTATCTTGGCATTTTCTTCCATGTTGACAAGTCAATCTTTCTTATAGTCGCAATATCATGACTCTTTCTCAGCTCAGGTCCCGATCATACATTTTCCTTACTCTGAATTTTAGTCACACTGTCGCGAGACTTAAAAACTATGCATGTGACCCTGCAATACACTGTTGTCGCACTCTCACAACACTCAAAACCTAACTGTCGATTACCCCGCGACCTCGCGATGCATTGTTGTCATGCGCTTGCAACACTTCCAAATGAGCTATCTGTTGTTCTGCGACCTTGCGATGCATTGTTGTCGCATCACCGCAACACTCATTTTCTTAACCGCCTGTTATCCTGCGACTTGGCGATACACTGTCATCACATTGTTGCCATACTTATTAACCTAACCATCGATTACCTTGCGACTCGGCGATACACTGTCGTCGCGTTGTCACCCCAGTTTCAAACTAACCGCCGTTCATCTGTCGACTGTGCGATAAGCCATTGTCGCGTCATCGCCGACTGTTTCCTGCTAACCGTCGATCATCTACCGACTGTGCAATAAGCCATTATCACGTCATCATAGACTGTTTCCTGCTAACCGTTGATCATCTTCCAACTGTGTGATAAGTCATTGTCGCGTCATCGCAGACTGTTTCATGCTAACCGTCGATCATCCTGCGACTTTGCGATAAACATAATGTCACTGGCCCGCTCTTGTGCTAGGAGTTAAGAACTGTTAGGGTTTAGGAAAAGCTGACTGCTAACCGTGATCTGCTCCATTGATCACTCTGCTAATTACTAGGGCTTGGAGTGAGAAACCCTAGGGTGCTCTGCACCATACTCCCCCCTCTGAGAAGGAAAAATTAGGTTGATTTAGTCAGCAACAATGCCGAACTAATTCCTTGCTTTCTGCAGTCTTCTTCATCCATCCATGTCACTTCTACTTCTGGTAACCCTAACCATTTGACAAGGTATTCTCGGTATATCCTTCATCGAGTTGTCTTCTAAACTTGTGAATCCAAGATTTTCTCTGCTTGCAACTTTGACTTAGCTTTCACCCGTATATCTTGAACATCTTTTCCCATTTCCATTTGTTGAGTACTCTCAGGTATCGCTGGTCCTTTGTATGGAATAAGATCCTGCACATTAAAAAAGGTGACATTTCCAAATTGTTAGGTAAATCAATTTTATAGGCATTTTGCCCATATTTCTCCAATATCTTACAGGGATGTATTCTCCTCATTTTCAGCTTAGTAGGAATCCCCTTCTGTAGTCTGGCTTTGTTCAGATGTACCATTACTAGATCTCCAATTTGAAATTGGACTTCTCTCCTTTCTTCATCCACCTTCTCTTTCAACCTTTGATTTTCCTCAATCAGATTCTTCTGCACCTGATCATGTATCTCCTTCATAGACTGTGCAAAGTCATCAGCATGTCCACTTATCACTTGCTATCCTTTTAATTCTCTGAGTTCACAAACTCCACGTGGATGCATCCCATATACTATCTAAAATGGGCTTTTCCCTGTAGTCTTGTTAACACTATCATTATAAGAAAATTCTGCCTATGGTAACACTTGATCCCAGGCTTTTCCATATTCCTTTGTTAAGCATCTAAGCAAGTTTCCCAGCACTCTATTGATAACTTCTGTCTGTCCATCTATTTGAGGATGGTAGGCAGAACTGTGGGACAAATTAGTTCCCAATCTTCTCCATAAGGTCTTCCAAAAATGACCCATGAATTTGACATCTCTGTCAGACACTA
>MU225054.1:2175352-2192217 GCA_018584345.1 Thuja plicata
CCCTATGGAAAACTCTACCCAAGCTTGCTCATTTACTAACACCTTATGACCTTTATTCAACCAAGTAACTCTATAAGGATGGTCATGTGGAATTCTTACCAAATTCAATTTCTGGATTGCTTCTTCAAAGATTATGTTTTTCGTAGAGCCAAAATCCACTATCACCTTGCATACTTTGCCAAGTATCTTACATTTCACTCTGAACAATGATCTCCTCTGCTTTGGTTCCTCCTTGCTTGGTTCCTTCAGCAGTATCCTGCGGAACATGAGGTTTTCTCCCTTCTCTGAATCAAGATTCACCTCTTGATTATGGTAACTAACTTGGTCTTCTTGGACATAAGTATTTCTCTTTTCTTCTTGTGATGATGAAGGCTTCTCTGGACACCTATAAGAAGGATGCCCCAAATTACCACAATTATAACACTTCATGGTAGCAAAGTGTGATCCTCTACCACCATAACTATGCCTTCCTCTACCTCCATGGTGAGAATTTCTACCTCTCTGGTATCCTCCTCTATTATCATTATTGTGATGGTTCTGCTCCATTGGTTTTGCATCTTCTTGAGTCTTGGACTCATTATCTCTGCCTTTATATCCACCTCTGTGAAATCCTCTACCTCTGCTTCTGTTCTTAGGGTTAGAGTCTTGTCTTCTCTTATTCTTTTCTTCTACCTTCAGTGCCAACTGAAAACATTTTTGCACCATAGTATGTGCCCATAAACTTATCTCTTCTTGAATGTTTGCTCTCAAACCACCCATATACCGAGCAACTTTTACTGCTTCTTCTTCTTGCACTCTTGATCTCAAACATAGTTTATGAAATTTTTCAGTATATGCAGCCACATCCAAATCCTTCTGTCTCAAACTCTGCCTCTTTCTATGAAGCTGAATCTCATAGTCTTCAGGGAGATAATTCTCCTTAATTTTTGACACCATAGCCTACCAATTTGCAATAGGATTTTTACTTTCTCTTTCTCTTTCTTCTTGGATGAATTTCCACCAAGTTAAGGCTACTCCTCTCAATCTAGACTTAGCAACTTTCACTTTCTGTGCTTTAGTCACTCCTTCACAATCAAAATGATTCTCCATCCCTTCAATCCATTCCATTACCAGTTCAGAATCCATTTTTTCAGCAAGTACTGGTACTCCTTCCAATGCTTTTCCACCTAGTGCCTTGATAGCCTTCAAGAATGGTTCTTCTGGCATAGGAGGGTTTGGTTCTGGTATAATATCCTCCTCTGCAATAGCTTATCCTTTACTGGAACTCTCTGCTTCTCCAGCTACTTTATCAGCAATATCCTCTAGTTTTTTTCTCATTAACTCTAAAGTTTCCTCAAGGAGTCTATTCCTCTCCTTCTGCTCATTCACCTCTTTAGCCAATTCTACATTTGTCACCATGGCTAATTCTCCTACTGATTCCTCAGTACTTTGAAACATCTACAAATTTCAAACCCAAATCTTTAACTTAGCTCTGATACCAATCTAATGGGGAGGTCACCTTTCTCCTCTAGACTCCTACTTTCTATTAGGAATCTCACTTTGGACCCTATTCATTTTAGGATCCTCTAGACTCACACTCGAGTCTCTTAGGGTTACTCACAGACCCTAAGTAGAAGGACTTCTACACTCCCTCTCTCTTAGGTTTCCTACCCACTGAAAAGTTTCTCTCTTTACCTTATCTTTCTCTCCATGACTGAATAAAGTCATTCATGCACCCTTCTCCTTCTATCTCTCTCTCCTACAAGTTCTCTAGCCGGACCATTCAGCTCGCCTAGGACTTGTTTACAATTTTGACTAGCCACTTCTCAAACACAGACATAAAAATAGAATAAAAATACATAATGGGTACCTTTTGACGGACACACTCCATTAGCCTAATTATGAGAGTCAAAAGGTATCCATTGAACTAAATTGAAATCAAAATCCTACTCTACAGTAATCAGCACACAACACAAATCTACATAGAACACACCAAAATTCCTTCTCTATTGAAAATTAGAAAGTTACAATTCACACACAGAAAAACTTCTTCCGTTAGCCTTCACAATTCTAGTTCTGCAACCACCCCCGGTACAAGTTTCCTTCCTTAATTATATATTCGGTCTCTTCTTGATTCGTAACTGTTTTTAGGTTACCTGTCCGCCTGAGGATTCTAACTACCTTGGCTCTTCGTCTTCCTCCTGCAGTCATCATCAATGTCATCCTCAGCATGGTTGTCAACGTGGACAATATTTACCTCCGTGGCGTTCTTTTTTTATCTTGGCATTTTCTTCCATGTTGACAAGTCAATCTTTCTTATAGTTGCGGTATCGCAACTCTTTCTCAGCTCAGGTCCTGATCATACATTTTCCTTAATTTGAATTTTAGTCGCACTATCGTGAGACTTAAAAACTATGCATGCGACCCTGCGATACACTGTTGTCGCACTCCCGCAACACTCAAAACCTAACTGTCGATTACCCCATGACCTTGCGATGCATTGTTGTCACGCGCTTGCAACACTTCTAAATGAGCTGTCTATTGTTCTGCGACCTTGCGATGCATTGTTGTCACATCACCGCAACACTCATTGTCTTAACGGCCTGTTATCCCGCGACTTGGCGATACACTGTCATCGCATTGTCGCATACTTATTAACCTAACCGCCGATTACCTTGCGACTCGGCGATACACTGTTGTCGCATTGTCGCCCCAAATTGAAACTAATCGTCGTTCATCTCCTGACTGTGCGATAAGCCATTATCGCGTCATCGCAGACTGTTTCCTGCTAACGGCCAATCATCTACCGACTGTGCGATAAGCCATTGTCGCGTCATTGCAAACTGTTTCCTGCTAACCGCTGATCATCTACCGACTTTGCGATAAGACATTATCACGTCATCGTAGACTATTTCATGCTAACTGTCGATCATCCTGCGACTTTGCGATAAACATAATGTCACTGGCCCGCTCTTGCACTAGGAGTTAAGAACTGTTAGGGTTTACGAAAAGCTGACTGCTAACCGTGATCTGCTCCATTGATCACTCTGCTAATTACTAGGGCTTGGAGCGAGAAACCCTAGGGTTCTCTGCACCACATAATGAGAAAGAAGAAGTTGATGAAGAACTAGAAGAAATCATTGCTATGATTGCTAGAAGAGAAAAGAAAGGTAATAGAAAATATGAAGGACAACTTCCATTCAAATATTTTTCATGTAACAAGATTGGTCACTTTGCATCTAAGTGTCCCACAAGAGTCAAGAAGTTCAGATCTCATTACAAACCACAATATAAGAAGGAATGTTATCAAGCTAAAGAATGTGTAACTGATGAAGATTCAAGAGAAGATTAAATTGGATTCATTTCCCTTAGAGACATGGAAAGGTTGCTTGAGGAAATCGACACTGCAGATAAAAAGGAAGAACAAGAGTTGGCATTAATTTCCAAAGAAGACATTAGAACTGATTGGATCATTGATAGTGGATGCTCCCATCATATGACAGGTGACAAAGATAGATTTGTTCATTTAGACAAATACAAAGGTGGTATGGTTAGATTTGGATATAACACTCCTAAACCTATCATTGGAAAAGGTTCTATCACTTTGGATGGAAAGAACAAGACAGATGATGTTTTATAAGTTGATGGATTACATCATAACTTGCTGAGTGTTGGAAAACTACTTGACAAAGGTTATCATTTGGAGTTCAAAGACAACAAGTGCATCATTAACAACAAGGAGGGAGACATGATTTCATCAGGCTCTAAAACAAAAGGTAATGTTTTTCAGCTCAGTTTAGATGTTAGTAGTTTTGTTGCAAAGGTGGATGACAGTTGATTATGGCACAAGAGACAATGTCATATCAATTTTGATAATATAGTAAAGATCAGTAATGTCAAGGCAGTCAGAGACCTACCAAGTATTGCAAGACTAGTTGACACAATATGTAGGGAATTTGTTATGGGTAAGCATGTAAGGAGTTCTTTCAGAAGCAAGCAGAACTCAGCTGAAAAAAAATTGGACCTAGTGCATACAGATATGTGTGGTCCTACCCAAACAAGATCATACTACGATGAAAGGTACTTCATTTTGTTTGTTGATGATTTTTCTAGGATGATGTGGGTTGCGTTCTTAAGGGAGAAATCTGAAGCCTTTGAAAATTTAAAAATATTCAAAGCTAAGGTTGAGAATTAATCTGGATTAAAATTGAAATGTTTGAGATCAGATAGAGGAGGAGAGTTCACCTCTGATCAGTTTTATGACTATTGTGAAGAACATGGAATTAAAAGACAGTTGAGTGCACCTAGAACCCCTCAGTAGAATGGGATTGAAAAAAGGAGGAATAGGATTATACTTGATATAGCGTGCACTAACATGATTGAAGGAAAATTTGTGCACATCTACTAGAGAGATGCAGTGAACACAGTAGTATATACTATCAACAGAGCACAATTGAGACTAGGCACAGATAAGACACCCTATGAACTTTGGTTTGGTAATGTACCTACAGTAAATTATTTTAGAATCTTTGGCACCAAGTCCTACATCAAGAGAGATGATGGTGTTGGTAAGTTTGATGCCAGAAGTGATGAAGGTATTTTTCTTGGTTACTCCACAAAAAGAAAATCTTATAGATGTTTTAATCTAAGATTGAAAAAGGTAATTGAAAGTACTCATGTAAAAATTGATGAAAAGTTTATGGTTCAAGAAAGATACTATGAATATGCACCTATGATTAAAGATGAACCCAGGCCTAGCAGAAAACATATTGTTATTGAAGAAATGTTTGATTGCATTGATGTCTCATGCAATGACCCTAAATCAAGCAGAGAAGAATCACAGATTACAGAAGAAGAAGACACACCTAAGGTTCCCAAATTCACATCTAGATACCACTCTAAATATAATATCATTGGAGATCAGAGCAATAGCATTTTGACTAGATCAAAGTCAAAAATTCTAGCAATGGATGAAGAGGTATGTTTACTTTCACAAATTGAACCTTTAAGTGTTGAAGATGCTTGTAATGATTCAAATTGGAAGAATGCAATGAAAGAGGAATTAGATCATATAATCAAAAATGATACATGGGAATTGGTCCCTAGACCTAGTGACAAAAATGTGATTGGAACAAAGTGGGTATTCAAAAACAAGATGAATGAAGATGGTATAGTAGTAAGAAACAAAGCAAGATTGGTATGTAAAGGATATGCACATAGAGAAGGAATAGACTACACTAATACATTTGCCCCTATGAACAGACTAGAAGCCATTAAATTTTTTTTGGCATATGCAACATTCAAAGACTTTAAATTTTATCAAATGGATGTAAGATCAGCTTTTCTGAATGGTGACTTGAATGAGGAAGTCTACATAGAATAGCCTGAAGGATTTAATCTTTCAGATGAACCAAAAATGGTATGCAATTTGAAGAAAGCACTCTATGGTCTTAAACAGGCCCCAAGAGCTTGGTATGAGAGACTTGATGGTTATCTTACCAAGATTGGATTCAAGAAAGGAGAAGCATATTATAACCTATTCACAATGGAGACACCTGATGGATTATTATTAGTTTCCATATTTGTTGATGACGTTATCTTTGGATGTAATGACAAGCTCAGTACAACATTTGAAAAACAAATGCAGAATGAATTTGAAATGAGTATGATTGGTCCTATAAAATACTTTTTGGGACTGAATGTAAAGCAAATAGATAAAGGTATATTTATTAATCAGTCAAAATATGTGAAGGAAATACTGAAGACCTTCCAGATGGATGACTGTAAGCTAGTATGCACTCCCATGATAACAGGAAGCAAGATTTCAAAGGATGATGATTCCATAGCAGTTGATAAAACATTGTACAAATCTATGATTGGTAAACTCATTTATCTAACTCAATCTAGACCTGACATATCTAATGCAATTGGCATTGTTGGAAGATTTGCAGCTAAACCCAAGCAGAATCACTTAATGGCAATCAAGAGGATATTCAAATATCTAAAGGGAACTATAGACTATGGTTTATAGTATCCAAACTTAGAGAATGTAAAACTTCATGTGTATATAGATGTAGATTGGGTAGGTTGTATTGATGATAGGAAGAGCACTTCAAGAGGAGCATTATTTCTTGGAGATAGGTTGGATTCTTGGATAAGAAAGAAGTAGAACTGTATTTATCAGTCAACGGCAGAAGCTGAATATGTTGAAGCAGCACTAAATTTTTCAACCATGGTTTGGATCAAGCAGATGGATAAAGACTTTTCCATTCAAGTTGATTATCCTATTGTTATTCACTGTGATAATACTAGCACTATCAACATGTCTAAGAACCATGTGATGCACGCAAAGACAAAACACATAGAGATCAAGTACCATGTTTTAAGAGAAAAGGTTGCAGACAAAGAAGTGACATTGGACTATGTGAGCACCAAAGAACAATTGGCAGATATTTTCACAAAGCCCTTATCAAAGGGTACTTTTTAGTATCTCAGGGAGAATTTGGGAGTAATTCCCTCTCCTGAGTCTTCTTAGAAGAAACAACAAGGGCATCATTCATTAAGTGACTGATGAATGGTTGACTACTCTACTTCTGGAGTAGTACCTGTGGCTAATGGTTTATGGCATCCTTTGCCATTGATGTCAAAGGGGGAGTATATAGTAAGGGGGAGTATGTACTAAGGGGGAGCATATACTCTAGGGGAGTATATACATGGAACAAAAACATAGTCAAAGGTACTGTAGTAGTTTAGAGAAATATTTGATGAGGATATTGAGAAGATTGTAAAAGAAAGAGGTCAGCATGAACAGAGGATGTTTTTGATATCATATGTTGCCATCAATTTCAAAGGGGGAGATTGTTGGAGATTTGATTCTAAGTAGTTGATTTATTGTACGTTTGTCATTGATGACAACATATAATACATAGTAGTAATTCTCTATGTACTTATCATAATGATGACATGAATACTTGTGTGGTTAGATACATATTGTTGACATGTTTATTATGTTATGTTCATACACGTAGATCCAGATATGATGTTTTAGTCAAGTTGTGTAATTCTGTTATTGGCACTTACAGTTCTGGAAGAGCATCTATTCAGAGCTGATGTATGTAACATGTTTCTTGAGTTGCATCTATCTTCAGGATATGCGTGTGTATATTCATGATTAGTTATGAGTTGATGATATTCATCTAAAGGTGCCAAATGTGTTTCAATAAGATTTCAAAGTTAGAGTTAGTTTGGTGAGGCCAAATTAGCGAAGCATTACATCTATTCAGTTTATACTTGCACGGGTGTAATTATGCTTGCATGCTTAGTAGAGCTAACAAGGATGATATGAAGGTTTGTCTTACAGGTCCCATGATCTCATACTTTGAGAAATATACTTATAGAAAGTCAATTGTGATACGCCAAGTGTGAATGATACGAAAAGAGAAGAAAGATGTACATAGCAAATTATCAGAGTTGGTTCATTCATCAAGAGTCTATGTGAAGAAGAAGTGAAATATTGTAATATAGTGGAACTAATCAAGACAGTAGGTCTACTCTATAGGTCATCATTAGATATAATGCATATCTGTTATACAAAAGGTTGTAGCCTTCACCATCAAGCAGTGAGATTTTAGACAGTGAGTCCACCACCCCTAATAGGGTTTTTTGTAAAAGACTCCTAACAAGGTCTGACCCTTAACCAGGTCTCTATACTTGTTGCATTGTAAAGTACAACTCCTAACAGGGTTGAAATATCTTCTAACAAGGATTACTATAAACAAGTATCGTTCATTGTGGGTGCTAATTCCCACTGGGGTTTTTACCATTTGGTTTCCCCGTAATCAAATTGTGTGTTGTGTACTATGTTATCTGATTAAGCATTTACTTTGTTGTATTTTGAAGTTACAGAAGAAAAGAATTAAAGTTATTGATAACTGATTCATCGGCCCCCTCTCAGTTATCCTTTGGGACTATTATAACACCCTAAGCCCTAGGGTCATTTCTATTTGAAAATGCAAGAAAACCATAAATTTATCAAACGAGTTATAATTTCATGTTACCTTTTTCATTACTAAAGTATGAAGTTATTTGCATGTGCTAAATATTTAGTCACTTAGTCTCATGAAGGCAAGAAAATATTCCATTCAGTCTGGAGACTTGGAAAAAATCTTTGGTCGCGTAGTCTCCTAATAAAAAGAATATGCTTCAGAAGATCAAGAGACTTGGCACAGACTGTTCATCTCATATATGATCTAACAGTGGTTGGATTTTCTCTAGATTAGATCAAGGTTAGTGATTCTTCTGGAAACTTCAAGTTTACTCAGTTGCATTATCTCCAAATAAACTTTGGGGTTATGAGTTAAGATAAAAGGTTAATATTTCATTTTTGTCGCTTTGTCTCTGAAAAAAATGTGTGTTAAGTTAAAGATCAGGAGATTCAATGACAACCGTAGATCAAAAGTTAAATCTTATGGTAGTCAGGAAGTCTATGGATTAACCTTGTGGTTTGGAAATCATCAAGTGAAACTGAGTTTTAATAGTTTCCAAGTCTCTGAATAAACTTGGATTAAATGCCAGTTTCGATAAAAGTGTTGTCACTTAGTCGCGAGAAGGAAGATGAGTTAAGTAAAAGATCAGGAGATTTAGCGACAACCACAGGATGAAAGCAAGATCAATGGTATTTGCGTGGTTGCGATATAAAGTTGAAAATTCAAATAGGATCTGGAAACCAAGCAACAAAAGGAAAAGTAAGACACGTGTTCATCAGTCATGAAGTCTCATGAAAAGTTAGGGTTTGTAATGAAGATCTGGAGACTTAGCAACAACCGTCAGATGAAGAGGAAAAGAAGATCAATGGTGGTCGTGTTGTCTCCAAGTGGAAATTATAAAGATAAAATAATCAATTGATAAAGAGACTAAAGGTATTAGTCGCAAGGTCTCTAGATAAATTATGAGTTAGAGATTTGGTTCAGCGACATAGAGATATAACAGTCGCCAAGTCTCTAGATGTAACCTGAGGTTGAAGAAAAGTTAAGTGAAGGCTTAGTCGCGGTGTCTCTATAAGAAGATGAGTTAAGTTAAGTTATCTAGAGACATGGAGTCAACCATTGATCTAAGGTTTGATCCAATGGTAGTCGCTAAGTCTCAGTAACAAACTAGAGTTAGGATGAATATCAAGCGACAAGGAGATTATAAAGTCACTAGGTCGCCAGAAGTAAAGCTAGGGTTTAAAGGATGAATTTTCTTCGACACCATCATGGACACTTGCTATCCAATAAGATAATAAAGATTTTGATAGATGGAAAAGTGGCTGAAATATGATTAATGATAGCCAATCAGATTTGATTTTGATCTCTTTTCAAATTTTATAAGGTTTTTATAAGCAAAAGCACTCATCAAAAAATTGATTACTTATCAGTTTCAATGCCATGGCTAGAACCAAAATTCATGTCACAGTGCACAAAACTAATAGCAAAGTGATTGAATTGTATGTTTACCAGTTTGAAGAGATGGATGCATTGATTTCTCAGTTATAAGTAAGCATATCCTTTGTCATTTCATTCTTACCAGCTTCCAAATTCTCAGAGCTAAGAGTTTTTATAGAGAATTTAGTATTTTTCGAGAAGAGAAGAATTCTTCAGAAAAAAGTGTTCAAAGAGGTGATTTTTTGGTCTAAGGATTCAGAGAACAATATTATTGGTTGTCTTTTTAGTATTCATAAGTTTGAATTTATAGAGGAATTCACAGCTCGTGGTGAGGGTTTGCATAATATTTGTTTTAATATTGGTGAAAAGGGGTGTGAACAACACAGAAGGAAAAATGAGTCAATCAATGAGTTTGGCATCCACCAGTGGGAGAAGTGATGATGTCGAGGATGAATCAAAAGGAAAGAGAAATTACTTAGATGAATTTCTCACATTGCTGCCAGGATCAAGCCAGAATAGAAAGGTTAGTGCTAACATTTTAATTGATGATCTATCATACATTAGGGATGCAAAAACCCTAGGATCATCAGGTTATTCATTGTTTAATTAATTCTTTAATAATAGTGATGAGGCTTTGCCAGTTTCAAACCCTTGGACATGTGGATTGGCTAGGTTAGTAGTTCCTGACATCTTTGTTGATGTTGATTTATTCTTGGAAATGACTAGTAGGTATGATACCCTGACCAAAAAAATTAAGAGGGACGATGCAAAAGCCCTAGTTACCTTAGATAGGAACTCCTTCATGGAGGATTTTAATTTCTATTACCCCTTTACCACTTAAATAAATTTGAAAATCCTAAAGAATAGGTATATTAGAGAGTCTGGCATTGTAGCCAAATTGATCAAGGAAAATCATGTTCCAAAAAAAATGAAAAACTATATAGCACCCATGCTAGGGGCAACCCCATATTTCTACAAGGACTTGAACTTCTATATGAAGTACATATCATATGCACTATGCAGAGTACTAGGAAAGGATGTAGGAGAATAGAGGATAACCTCAGACATCTTGATGATGGTACTGGATATGTAGAGTCCTCATATGACTTCCAACAATGATTATATCTAGTATATCATAGACCAAATTCACCAGGGGTTCATAGATCTATAGAATAAGAAAGATCATCCCAATTTTATGCATTATTTAATTCTTATGTATTTGATTTTATACTTCCACTTCCCACTCATGAATTTCTAGTGTCTAAGGCCACAGAGGTTTCATCACAACCAGTCTAGCCCTATTCAATTTTGGATAAGACTATGTAACTACACCTCTAGGGAGAAGGAGTTTTTTGCTTTTGAAAATTGGATAGTATATCCAATTCTTTAGTGTCTAGGAGTCAACAAGACTAGGCTGCTAGTTAAAGTGATACAATTACTAAGGCCATGCCACTATGTAGAAAAATGGCCATGAGACAACAACTGGGGTGACTTCTATTATGAGAATAAATTCACATTAATCAAGGTGTATGGTTGTACCCATCCTCCCCATGTTTTTCCATTCCATGTGCCACCCAGGATAGCTGCAATCGAATTCATAAGGCAATAATTTTGACAGATAAAGAACACCTTGCACCTCATAGGAAGGGTACATTTACCCCAAGGTAGTTCAAAATTTGTAATTTTACTATTGGAAAGAAGGCTTTGGACCCTATGAACAACTGGATGAACCATTACAGGATGAATGTGGCCTTATATAGGTATGTTGACACAGAGGGTTTTATCCTAAGTGCAAAGAAATTACTAACACCTACCATCCCCTACACCAAAGATCATGAAGAGTGTATGGAGGATGATTTAATAAGAAACATTTTGGAGGATGAGGAGGTTGACAAAAGAGCTCTAAAGTTCAATGAACTAATGGATCTAGAAAGACAAGTGAAGAGAAAGGGCCTAACTTTTGGAGTATTCTTCCCTGATATGCCTTATTTGAAAAGGATAGATTCTATGATCAATTCTCACACTCTCCTCTACAATCATTTGGAAGATGCACTTGTTGTTCCAGAGAAGGGCCACAAGGGGCATTCATCATCAGAATATGATGATTCTAGTGATGATAAATATTTAGTACCTAGATCCCCTCCAGTCAATCAAGCAATTATTGAAGAGAAAGCAGTTGAGGGTGAGGACAATGTAATTGACCTAACAGAGGTCCCTGAGAAGGAGGTTACGAATGAACACCCACAAAAGAGATAAAAGTGGAAACTGGGGAACCTTCTTAGAAGAAGGAGAAAAAGTAGGATTGGGTTGGTGCCTTAATAACTGGAAACATGCCTTATGATCACTAGTTGAGAAAGAAAATTAGGGCAGGAAAGAAACTACAGAAAGACAAAGAAGAGGAAATAGAGCTACCTCTTAGGAATACATATGAGAGGTTAATATACCAAGATGAATTCCTTAAGGATGAAAAATTCATCAAGACTAAGGAATTTAAATACTTCCTCATCTGGAATAAGCAACAACAAGTAAGTGCACAATTTCAATTGGTAGGGGGTGATCCAGTGACCCAAGAGGCTTTATAAATACTACAGGATTATGATCCTAAATCAGAGAAGATCACACCTGAACAAGCAAGGCAACTGGTCAAGGCCAGTGGAATGCTACTAGTGGAATTTTGGGATTTATCCTCAGCCTTTATCATTGATCATATTAAGAAACAACCTAATGTCAAATTTTCATCAGAGACATAGGTTGGGGACATGATTAGAGGGTTTGGATATAACACCAAGTCCCAGGCACTAGCAATGTGGAGCTTGGCTCCCAAAGATCAAAAGCCAGCCCTGTTAAACATCCAAGAGAAGGTGGAGGGTAAAAAAACAATATGGTCAATCCAGAATACAGGGGATTTTGAGATCTCCCAATTGCTAACTCACTTTGCCCAACTCAATGAGGCTAAATCAGTACAAATGTCCAAGAAACTGAAAAAGATTACTAGTGACACTAGTGACATTGTTAAGGACAAAGAGTTAGGGATAATAAAAATTAAGGAACAAGAGAAGCTCATAGCTGAGATTACACAATAATTGTTAGATATGCCAGAGGCTGCCCCTGCTGAGCCAAAAGAGTTGCAGGATGAAGAGATCCAAATACAGGATACATGGGATACAGTGACAGAAATAGAGCAAAAGGTCACAGAGCACAATAGTGTGGTTTTGGGTTCATTGACATTAATTTTGTAGCATAGAATAGACACCATTAAGGACAAGATTGATGTGGTGTATGCAGCCTATGGCAAGTTTCCCAGCCTTCAAGTAGAAGTAAATAATTTTATTTCAATTTTAAATCCTTTTTATGCAACTTGGTCTAGTAGGATAGGACTTTTTAAGAGATTGGCATTTGTACAACCATTAAGGTCAGACTTCCTAGAGATAGTGACTCTTGTTGGCATAGAGATTGAACAAATTGGATCCACCTTTTCATTCTTTAAGGGAAAAGAAAATCAGATAGAGGTAAGGCTAAATATGTTTGCGGTAAATTACAACAGGTTTGTACCTCCCATCAGAACCAAGGACAATCAGATCAAGCCATTAGGGCTATGGGGCTCAAAATTATATAATGTACTACCAAATAAAGATATCTATATATCTGATCAAGGAGAACTATACATGGAGAGATACAATAAGATTCTGGATGAAGCAATAAAAGCATAGGTTGATTGCAATAAATTCATCACAGATGTCAAAAGCATAAGAGATGTTAGGTGGGAACGGCAGAGGGCCTAGTTGGAATCATATAGAGTTTTGAGTGGACAAAGGAGGAAGACGTTACAACATGGGACATCATGACCAAACCCAAGAAGAAAAATCCTATGACAGTTGACCTAGACATCATGGATGAAGAGTAAGAGGACACATGGCACCTATTCTATGAGCACAGGAAGGTTAGCAATCTTAAAGAGACTAGTGTAAGTTAGCATGTATTAGCGGTCACTAGATCTTATTACAACTATCAGATGCTATCCTAAACATATACAGACAAAGGTGTCAACATCCACAAGAAAAAGGAAGATCAGATATTATTCTTTAGTTTTGTTATTCCACCGCTTGGTGTTTTCCTATCTTTTGTCTTTTCTAGTTTTTAGGATTAGGTTTTCTAAACCATCCAAAGCTTGTAGCATCCTTATCTTAAGGACTCTAAGATGCTTTAGGGCTATATATAGTTCTCTTATATCATCTTATAAGGATTTTTGAGTTGGAAATTAATGAAATACATTACAAGGCGGACTACTAAAATTTTTCTGAGCCTTTGTACTATTTGTTAATCTATATGTATTTGAAGCTTTAAGATATTAATACAAATATTTTGCAATATCTTTTCTACATCTTGGATTGTCTCTTTTCATTGCTTTTATGGCTCTTGTATGTTTACTTGTAAGGCATTTATACATACTGATCACAAGATGGTTGTGCATTCATTTGTAAGCTCCTTCAAGGAAGGATTAATTATTTCAAGTGACCCCATATAGTTTAGCATTAGTTTAAGGATCGGATGATATAGTTGTAGTGAGAGAATAATTTTTAAGGCATTTTATCTTTGTTGCAAATATTTTATTGGTCACCTTGCTGTGGAGTTATACTAGATATTGCCTCATACCCCAAGGATAAGGCACTAGTTTATAGTTGGCTAAGTAATTACTCATTATCCAACCAGTATTTTAATTTATCAAATCATTCACACTTTCAATCATACATTCCATTAAATTAATTGTGTTTTAGAGGAATACAATTCATTTTACTAATTCCTTTAAAAGAGAATCAAAATAGGTTATCCTTCCTGAGGTTCATAAGAACTGAAAAAAGAAGAAGGATGAAAATCCTTGTTACCTTACTAATTGTTGTTGTCAAAATACTAGTATGGATCATTAGGCTCTGTATTAGGATATTAATATTTATTTGCTTGTTGATCCATTAAAAATCATTCCAGCAATCTAGTAAGAAGATAATCCACTTAAAAGATATTGTCAATCAGTAATCATCCATACGTAATACTTGCCTGAGCTAGTGGATCTCAAAAAGGAGGAGGTAATAGTTTCCCCAGATGTTATCTAATACCCTCATCAATTAGCCTTTATTTTTCATGAAATAGGAGTTTTCATTCAAGTATACAAGTATACTGTCACATTAAAAGTTGTGCTGCAAGAAAAAGAGCTAACAAAATGGTGACTTCGTTGGGGAATTTTGTGTAAAACTTGAAAATAAGCTTATAAGGAATATCTGGTATCTAGAAGTGAAATCAAGTTAAAGTTGATTTTTTCCAGTTTTAAGATCATTCTAGTAGTATTCAATATTTCCCAAGTTTGGGTGGGAACTCTAAAAGTAACTCTGTGATCAGTGGAAAAGTTAAGTATATATTTTCAAATATGAATACTAGGTCTAGAATGAGAAATAATCCAGAAGTTGAGTTGGATAGTGGGATTCCCACTACTTCAAAAACTAGGATGTCTTGGAGATATAAGAAAAATCAAAAAAGCATCAATGATTCTTCTCCAAGAAGTGAAGAGAATAGCACTAGAAGGAAGAATAATAATCAGTCTAGTCAAGAAGAGAGTGCCTCAGAGTATGTAGAAGCCCCAAGCCTTGGACTAGACACCTATGTAGTCACTAGCACTTCTTGTGAGAGAGGAGGAACAAATACAATTAGTTCAGACTCAGAGTTTCCTTATGATGAGCTTGCAGAGGAATAAACAATCCTCATGAAACAACTAGCCCTTATTCAACAGGTGAAAAGGGAGAAAGAACATAAAAATAAAAGAAACATGAGCAGAAAGATGTTGATAAGTATAGGAAAAGAACCCTAAGACATCAAGATGCAAAGAATATTGAGAGGTCTCGCAGAGACCAAGAGATTCCCAGCACCCATAGAATTTTAGGTCCTCAAGACTTCAAAGATAAAGGAAAGAGTAAAGTTACAAAAACAGAAGTTGAGAATCCTAAAACTCAAAAGAACCTGATAGAGAAAATGTCCAAATTAGAAATTGACCTTGAAAAAAGTAGAAAGGAAAAATAAACTATGGCTAAGATGTTGGAAAAGGTTGAAGCAACTAAAATTGACTTCTTGCAATCAACTATAATTTCTTTTGCTGATACAGAAGATGCTACAACATCAAAAAATAAGGCTTCTTCCTTCAAAGACCATAGAAAATTCTTTTCTCCCAAGGAGAATGACAAATTTCAAAGGAGACCCCTTCCTGTAGAAAGATATAAGCAATTTTCTTTCTTTGGAATTCCAGGTTATCCTAATGTAATACCAGAGGATATGGGAGAGAAGCTCCCAAATTTTTGGGTAATAATGTTGTCACCTGTGAAGAGCATTTAAGAAAATTCTTTGATGTTATAGATGATTTAAATATCAATTATGAATATGTTCTTATGAAATTATGTGTACAATCTCTAGTAGAAGATGTTAGGGAATGGTTTAGGAGCTTATCTCATGGTTCTATAGGAACAATGGATGAATTGATTGATCTATTCAAGGATCAATATGGTGACAAGACTAATGAAGGGTTTCTTCTTAATTAGTTTAACAACATAAGAAAGAACTCAAATGAAGAAGTAACAGAGTTCAATACAAGATTTCAGCAAGCTATGCATGAGTTGTTCCAAAAGATGAAGTTGGATTAGAAGGTATGTCTTGCTACCTATCTTAATGCCTTTGATTCAAAAATGGGCTATGCACTAAGGGATAGAAATCCTAGAACTTTAACAGAAACCTATAAAACAACTGTGAACATAGAAATGAAAAGGAGAATAACAGGGAAATTGGGTAAAAGAGAGGATCCACGCTTTAATAGAAGCAATCAAAAAGAACCTGACTACAGGGAGTACAAGGCTCCACAAAATAATAAGCCATCCTACAATAACAATTACAATCCATAAAATAGGTTTCAAAACTACCCCTATGGTACCCAGTTCAAAGATGGTAAGCCTATTGTTCCATTAAGGAAAGAGAAAACTAACAATAGGACTCCTGACCCATTACACAAAAATACTATTCACATATGCAATGATTAATTTTGGTGTGAAGCCTGTGAGGAACCACACAATCTTGATTTTTTCATTATTTCCTTAGATTTAAAAGCTAATGAAGAGCAAGAAAAGGATGAAGATGATTCATGTGATTATAGTATCAATAATGCATATTCTTGTCATGATATAGATTCTGATGAAGAAATTGAAAATCATGACATATATGGCTCACAAGGAAGAATAGAAATTCACTAGAAACAAATCTTATCAGATAGTGAATAAGAAAAAAGGGATGACCACTGTTAGTAAACAGTTTTGCCTTTCAACAAGAATTACAGAACATGACTCAATATACCCGAAAAGAAAGACAAAATATACTAACAGATGGATAGATTATCATTTCATTGATAATATTCCTCTGAATTAAGAGGTACAGCTC
>MU225054.1:2237999-2250503 GCA_018584345.1 Thuja plicata
CTTAGGCATTAATAGCTCTTACATATTCATTTATTGGGCCTCCTGATTCATAAATGAACCTTGTCCTCCTCTCTCTCTCCCATTCTTCTATAAATAGAAGCCTGTTTTGAGAGCAAATAAGCCTTCATCTTAGATCAAAATTGCATTGTTATGCTACTAGTTTTATCATAGAATTACATTCCATTTCATCTCATGCTAGTTTATCATTTCTATTTCATCTTTTATAGTTAAAATGCATGCTTTTACCTCATTTAGCTTGTTTTAAAATCAAATCCTTCATGCTAGGTTCTATTAGTCACTGATTCAATAGCATATTCTGAGGGCTGATATGTTATCAATCACACTCCTCCTAGTTAGCAGGCAATAAGTCGATTTTAGTGGGTTCTTATGCTTTTCATGTTTTCACTAACCCCTTTGATGCTAATATAATGACTTATTGAAGTGTTTGTGTCTATTCTGACAGGTACCCATTTACACACACACAATAGACTTTTTCCTATGTTCTTGACTCATTAAAAATCCATTAGAAACATTTCCAACACTTCTGGATACTTCAACAATCCAATTGTTGTCAAAATGCACTAGTAGGCCTAATTAGGCCTATTTCTAGTAGGTCTATTTTCACTATTTTGGGACAAATTCTCCAAATTATCCCAAAAAACCTCACAACATACTTTAGAAATATGGAATCTATCCACTATCCCTTCAAGAATCCAAATCTATAGTTTCTCAAGGCACCCACAACCCTAATTGCTACCAGGCCCTAGTTTTCACCCAATCTTTTAGGCCTCTAGACCAGTCAGTGCAATATGTCTTCAATTTGGTCTTCAAACTTCATTTTACCATCTACCACATTTTTATCCTTAAGTGAGACACATTAGGGCTTCTTCACATGCCACTAAGTCATCCATCCAAGATCATGGGTGCTCTACTCAATCCAATCTTTACCTTGTCCAGGCTCACCTACTCCTAGAAGTCAGCCATAGGGCTTCACTCCAAGGCTAGGAATTCAATTGAAAGAACAAAAAGGAAAAAAAACAATATTTAAAGATTCTAACCTATCATCCTATGTGGTTTCATCCATTTTCAACCATGGATGCTTAGGTTAGAGCCATTTTTGTTCCTGCAACTCTGCAAATTGAACTTGCAAACACAGTCACTTAAATTCTAATGTAACTCCACACAATCTTAACTAAAAATCATACAAAAATATGAAAAATAAAGATAATACAATACACTACACCCCCATGGGCTCAGATCACCTAATCTATTTTGTACACAATAGTACAGAATGCAGAACACATTGTAATTTGCAATGAATCTGATAAATCCATCCGTACATAATGGTCACAAAATTACTATGCAATCCAAAACTCCATTAACCATTAAAAAATCATCAATCCATACTCAAATACCCTAGACTGGGTGGTTACAACTGACCAAACCTCCATTTGCAACTTTTTGCAAAATTTGCAAAAGTTGCTCGAGCAACTTTTGAAAGTTGCTAGCAACTTTTGAACATTTTTTATTGTTTGACCATTTTAGTCAATTTGATGCATTTTTACTACTTTGATGACCCTATTTAGGACACTTAGGGTCCTATAAAATACTACAACCTCAAGTTAATCAAAAATAGAAACTTTTACTATTCTAGGCGAAAATGACCACATTGTCACCTAGGAGCACTTTTGCTCTTACAATCATGAAATGAACAAGTTGAGATCCAAAACTAATGGTTCTTAGTCCAACCCGACCTAAGACTCTTAACACAACCCTAAACACATAAATCACACGAAAATGGGAGGTGCTCTGCACCAATCATCAACACTATCATCTTATTTTTAAGGTGCACACAGAGAGTCTGAAACTTATTCCAATTAAAATGAATCCTATACCTACCATCTTTAAGAAATGGGAATAATAGCTCCCAAGATACCATTTCACAAATTTATAAAAGGGAACCATTTGACCTAGCTGAAAAGGCTAAGCCGAGAAAATATTTATTAACATAAACCCCCATATTCATAAGGCATATTGAATCAAATAAATACAAATAATATTAAAGGGTGACTTTTATTCTCAGCCCACAAATGACAAGAACATTTCTAGAAAAGTAATTTGTGAAGGCCACACAAAGGATACCCTCATTTCATATTTATATTTCTTGAAACAAAGTAAATAATCTGAAGAAGTGATACTAACCAGCTAGGAAAATCAAACCAAAGAATGAATAAAGAGCCTTTATCTCCAAATCCAAACAACTATAATTCATAATTAGAATGAGCATAGATAAACAAAATGCCCAAAATAATACCCAACCTATTAAATCTTACCACAAACTCAACTATCCCTAGTTCTAAAGACTCAAACCCTGTAAGAGCTACTCCACAATATAAGCTAAATGTCTTCCCCACCACTTAATCCTTTGTGAAAGAGACACAAACACATACTCATGAATCCAAAAGATATCAAAAATAGTGAATCACACTAAATAAAATAGCCAACTACCATATAAACCAGCCAAATACACAAATTAAAATATTATATTAAAAGTGTAAGTCAAGAAAGAGAGGATTCATAAAAGATACTATTTACGAAGTATGAATAGAGGCTAAAGTAAACTAAAATTATAAACAACCCTAAAAAGGAAAATCAGGGAAAACCAGATGAGAAACTAAACAAAATAAGGAAAAATAATTGCTTTTAGTATTCCCCAGATATCATTAAGTGAGAATAAAACAAAACAATAAAATAAAAGTACATAGTACCATGCAATAATAAGCTAAAAATTAAGGATCTGAGTGTCAAAATGTCGAAGCCCAAAGTAAAGACTATGAATTACAAAAGAGTAAGAAGAAAAAGAGATAAATAAAAAACAAAAAGAAAATAAATAAAATTATTATTATTATTATTATTATTATTATATATTTATGTTGGAAAATTGTCAGCACTCCCCTTAAGATTTGTGATAAGGGACTAACCGCCTCTTGTGGATTCTATAAGTCTAGTGGTTGTATTGGACATTGACATGTCGATATTTTTGTGTAATGGAAACCACACTTATAACAAGTGGTATTAGAGCTTGGTCATAGGTTTGAACCCCCTCAGCTAACATTGAGCAGGAGATTGTTGGAAAAATGGTTAGTGCTCCCCTTAGGATTCATGACGAGGCACCAACAGCCTCCTGTGCATTCTATAAGTCTAGTGGTTGTATCCGATATTGATAGGTCGATCTTATAGTCAATAACAACCACACTTATAATAATACATACTGACACATGAGTTACATAAGTATATATACATAAATATATAACAAAATATGTATATACATACATACATATACATATATATATACATATATACACATATATATATACATATATATATATATATAAACATAAATATATATACATATATATACACACATATATATACATATATATGTATATATATGTATGTGTATATATATAACCAAAAAATAAAAAAGATGAAATAATAAAAATCAAAGGTCAATATATCTAGCTACAAATACCAAGATATATATGTTAGAATGTATATGAATAACTAAGAGGGGGGTGAATTAGTTATCCTCAGGTCTATATGTACCAATTGAAACTTTATAGGACTTTAAACAGCTCAGATCCGCTCGGTAGCAATAGCATAAATCAGCAACATAAATATGCAGTTTACTGTTCAAATGTAATCATCTTGTTGAAACTTAACAATAAAATACAACATAAACATTCACATAAGTTGACACCAGTATTTAACGTGGAAACCCAATTTGGGAAAAACCACCAATAACATGCTATCAAGTTTTCACTCTTCTGAAGTGAGCTCTGCTAGGAGCCAACCCTATTAAAGGTTACAAAACACATTGCTAAATGTGACCTGGTTAAAGGATTTAATCACCCTATCAGGAGTGGTCATGTTAGAGGTCTTAGAAAATTCCACCTAAATGTCACCTTGCTCAAAGGATTTATAAAATGACAGTTAGGTCAACCTAGTTAAAGGATTATGACTGATATAATGGTTAGAAAGTAATCAGAAGGTGTGATCTGATACATACAACTTACTTTGCAAATCCAGATCCTATTCATCTCTTATGCTAATTCACTGAGTGGCCTCCATTCTCATTTCAATCTTAAGATCTGCTTGGGAATCTGTCAAGCAACACTTTCACAAATCTCTGCTTCTCTTTTCAGCCTTCTTTGCTAGATCATGTTGATCAGTCAATTAACCATGCAATCCTCTTGCATACACTTAGCACATTCACCACTCTGCTAGAATAACCCCTTGAGGTTATCTTATACCTCTTCATCTAGGTAAAATAAATCTTTTCCACTTTAATCAAGATCGTAGATCTTAGGTTAGGTCATATCCAATGGATCTTTCCATCTTTACATTTAATTTAATTCTCCAAAGAAATCACTAATTAAATCTTGGATCCATGCATTAATTACAGTTATCCATGCATTTAAATAGTGTGGACCAATTGTGCTTATCCTTAATTAACTTTACATATCCCAATAAATTCAATTATGTCGGCCATAGATCTCAAATCTCATCAATTACCAAAATACTACTGCTTGGCCAACACTGTGTTCTTCCACTCGGTCATCACTATTTTCCTCAGCAATTTACTGGCACTCGATTGACACTATAAATTATGCTCGGCATACACTGGTGCTCAGTCGACACAAAATTTACTCGGCATATACTGTTCCATGTAAACTGACATCTTAACTTAGTGTTATAGATAAACAAAACATTACTTTACCAATGTGCCAACCAATCAAGTACCCTTGTGATTTCTCATAACTCAACCATTTTACTCGGTCTTCTTGTTATCCTTGCCTTCAAATCTTCTTCAACAATCAATAGATATGGTACTCAAACAAATAGCAATAGTCTCACTAGTTAAGGTTTGACATCAATTACAAAATAACAATTGTTTACATTGTAGCTTTCCAACAATCTCCCTCTTTGGCATTGATGGCAACACTAAACATTAAAACAATAATTTTACAACTATAGTTACCATACAATCCAAAAAGTTTGCCTGTTTTCCTTGATATGAAAAAATATTCATTAATGTCTTTAGCTTCATTATGATTCTCATCTTGTAAAACATTTCTCCCTCTCTGTCTATAATCACACTAAAATATTTCTATTTTTGTTCATCTATAGACTCTCTCTTTTTCTCTAAGAAAATTCTCCCTCTTTCAGTAAACTCTCCCTCTTTGAAAATAATGTCAAAGACGTTGACATCTTCATAATGCAGATTCTTCTATTCTAACTCAGTATCATGTTGTTCCTGTCATCTTGTTTATGACTAATCCTCTTTTATGTCCCTGTCTTTCTTTCACATCTTTAGGCAGCTTCCTAAAGTGTGACTACCTGTGCATTGATGTGTCAAATATTTTGAATATAACTGTTGATACAACAGTACCATTCTGAACTAATTAGCCTCAATTAGGGAAATCACCCCTAAATAAACTCACAGATACTCATGAGCATCCTTGGGTAGTGCTTTTGTAAATATGTCTGCTAATTGTTCCTTAGTATTCACATATTTCAGTCTCACTTCCTTGTGTTGAACTAGCTCCCTCAAGTAATGATACTTGATAGCTATATGTTTTGTCTTAGAGTGCATCACAGGGTTCTTAGAAATATTGATAGCACTCGTGTGATCACAATATATAACAACTAGTTCTATGATTTCTTCTTGCATACCTTTCAGTAGTATCTTCAACCACACAATAGTAGAATAATTAACTGTTGTTGTCACATATTCGGCTTCAACTATAGATTGTGAGGTGCAATTATGTTTCTTGCTTGTCCATGAAACCAATCTCTTTCCTAGAAGAAATGTGCCACCTATGGTTCTTTTCCTGTCATCCACATTTATAGCCCAATCAGAGTCAGTGTAAACTCTAAGCGCAAACTTATCATTCTTTTTGTAATACAGACCATATTCATCTGTTCCTTTCAAATATCTCAAAATTATTTTTACTCCCATCATATGAGTTTCCTTGGGATTGGCAAAAAATCTTGCAACAATTCCAATAGCCAGAGCAATATTAGGTTTGTTGTGTACAACATATTGCAGCTTTCCAATCATTGATCTGTAAAGGGTTTGATTCACTTCTTTTGTATCATCATTTTTTGTTAACTTCTGTCCAATAGCTATGGGTGTACTCACTGGTTTTGATTCTTCCATGCAAAAAAAATTTAGTATCTCCTTGACATATTTTGATTGAGTAATATAGATACCATTCTTCATTTGATATATTTGCATGCCAACAAAGAATTTGATTTCACCAAACATAGACATCTCAAATTTAGTTTGCATTTCTTTTGAAAATGTTTGGCATAACACATCTTGTCCACCAAATATAATGTCATCAACAAAAATTTCAGCTAATAAAGTACCTTTATTTTGCTCTGTCTTTAAATATAGATTATTGTTGTCATTGGTTCTTGCAAATCCAATCTTTATCAAATAATTGTGCAATATATCATACCATGCTCTTGGTGCTTGCTTCAGTCCATATAGTGCCTTGTGTAATCTGCAAACCATATTCCTCTTGCTTGGGTCAACAAATCCATCATCTTGTTCAATATACACTTCTTATTCTAATATTCCATTTAGAAATGTTGACTTTACATCCATCTGATAAACTTTAAAACCTTTGTAGGATGCATATGCAAGTAAGGTTCTGACTCCTTCCAATCTTGCAACTGGGGTGAATGTTTCTCCATAATCAATTCCTTCCTCTTGTGCATAACCCTTGCATACCAGTCTAGCTTTATTCCTTGTTACCTCTCCATGTTCATTTAGCTTATTTCTGAATACCCACTTAGTACCAATTACATTTTTGTCATTCAACCTAGGTACAAGTGTCCAAGTCTTATTTTTCTCAATCTGTTCAATCTCTTCATTCATGGCTTGTATCCAGTCTTCATTTTCTAAGAATCTTTTATTGTTTTAGGCTCAAAATCACATAATAAGCATGTACCATCTCTCAACTTACTTCTTTTCATAACTTCAGAATCCTTTGATCTTATGATTTGATCAGGTTTGTGGTGCATCCTCACATAATTTACTAGAGTAGATTCTTGTCTTGCTTCAGATTCATTATTCTTGTTCAGTTTAGGTTTATTTTGTGTCTCGTCATCTCCATCAGATAGCTCGGCAATTACCTCCTGTTGCTCAGAAACCTCATTCTGTGACTCCGTAGGTGCTATCTGTTGCTCGGCATCCTCATTCTCAGGTTCAGGTAATACATTAGAATCTTCCTCATCTAGAGAGACAAATGATTTGTAACTTTCAGGTTCCTCTATGCTTTTTTGCTTCATTTCTTTCTGCATATTCATCAATTCTAACATTTTCACTTTCCACAATTTTGTTAGTGTTAGAATTAAAACACTTATATTCTTTACTTTTAGTTGAATATCTAGGAAATATGCCTTCCTCACCTTTAGCATCTAGTTTTCCATTTTTTTTATCCTTCAGTATGAAACATTTGATTCCAAAAACTTTGAAATATCTTACATCAAGTGCATATCCATACCATAGCTCATAAGGTGTAGAATTAGTACTTTTCTTGACTTGTACTGTGTTTAGGGTATACAGTGTTTTACTCATAGCTTCTCTCCAATATTTTTGTGTAAAAAATTTCTCCATCATTAATGTTCTAGCACAGTCCATGATAGATCTCTTTCTTCTTTCAGTAATACCATCTTGTGGTGGTGTCCTAGGTGCCGACATCTATCTTTTTATACCTCGGTCATTGCAGAACATGTTAAACTCATTAGAAATAAACTAGCCTCCTTGGTCAGATCTCAAAAATTTCTGACTTTTTCCTGTCTCCTTTTCAACTTTTGCCAAGTACCACTTAAATCACTAGAATGCATCAGATTTTTCTTTAAGAAACATAACAGTCATCATTCTGGAGTAATCATCAACAAATAGAATGAAATATCTATCTCCATAGTAACTTTTCTCATGAATGGGACCATAAAGGTCAGTATGAACCAATTCCAAAATTTCCTCAGAAGTATGAATCTTGCTTTTGAAACTAGATTTAGTCATTTTTCCCAATTGACATTGCTTACACATTGCATGTTTAGGTTTCTTTAACTTAGGCAGCCCTCTAACCTTTTTCAATTTGTTTATGCTTACCAAGTTATCAAAGTTTACATGACACAACCTTTTATGCCATAACCAAACATCATTATATTGTGTAAACAAGCATGTCTCATCAGCTAAGTCCAGATAGAATAAGTTACCTTTTGTTTTCTCTCCACTTCCAACTAGTTCTCCAGTGGCATCATAGATCTTTTCCTTCTCGTGATGGAATTCAACTTTGTAACCAAAAGTATTAAGCTATACAACACTCAATAAATTATAGTTAAGATCATCAACCCAATATACATTGTCATATATGATCTTTTCAGTCAAGTTAATTGATCATTTCCCTTTAACAAGACATGGTGCATCATTTCCAAATTTAACATAACCACCATTGCACTGATCTAAGGTTTCAAATTTATCCTTGTCACGGAGCATGTGATGTGAACAACCACTGTCAATAATCCAACGGTCACCTTTACTCATGTAAGAAATTAGTGCAATTTTCTCATCATCATCATAATCATCTTTCATAGCAACATACACAACTTCTACATCATTTTCATCAGAATTATCAGTTCCACTATCAGAGAGTTCTTCAGCTATATAGCAAGATTTCTTACCTTTGTCTTTGTAATCCTTATACTTTCTGAAGTCTCGGTCAACCTTTTTGTCTTTTTTCTTATTGTCCCTTCTTTCATCTTTGTCATTCTTATCAGGACATATTGAAATAATATAACCAACTTTTTTACATGAAAAATAAATGATAGGAAGTTTACCTTTGAATTTTCCTTTTCCTCTAGATAGTCTTTTTGCCATAAGTGCCTCAAGTTCTTCCAGATCATCATCTATAGTGTCGCTGTCACTGTTTACACATTTCTTTCCTTTCTTTGATTTGTTAAGGGCCAACTAGGATCTGAATGCAAAATCAATAGCTTGTGGAGTGTATTTATCAAAATTTGACATCTCAAATGCAGTAAGTCTTCCTACCAGACTTTCTAAAGTCAAATTGTTTTTAGGATTACATCTTAATTCTTGAATTGTAGAGACTCTAATAGCATATACAGGAAGAATATTTCTTAGTACCTTTCTCATAATGGTGTTATCATCAATGGTTCCATTATCTCCTCTAATAGCATTCAAAACTTCCTTTATCCTACCACAGTATTGAACTATATTTTCTCCTTCTTGCATTTTCATTTTATCAAATTTACCTCTTAAACTTTTAGATTTGGCTCTTAGCACATTTGTATCTCCTCCATAGATGGTTGCTAGGGTATCCCACATATAATTTGCAATTGTAGAGTTCTTTATGTCTTCAAATTTAGGATAGCTCAGGGATGATACAATATCCAACATTGCTTGATTGTGTTCCTACTTTTCTCTTAATTGTTCAGCGGCGAAAGGTGTAGTGGGGGCTATATATTCATGTTCAATATATCACTTAGCAGCATCACCAATACCAGCCAGATGCAATTTCATCAAACTCTGCCATGCAGGGAAGTTATCTTTGTTCAACTTTGGTACCTCCTTTTTATACATCTTAATCTTTTTCTCCAAGTACTTTCAAATTGTTTTCAAGATACCAAAGCTCTAATACCAATTGTTAGAATGTATATGAATAACTGAGAGGGGGGGTGAATTAGTTATCCTCAAGTCTATATGTACCAATTGAAACTTTATAGGACTTTAAACAACTCAGATCTGCTTGGCAACAATAGCATAAATCAACAACATAAATATGCAGTTTATTGTTCAAATGTAATCAACTTGAAGAAACTTAATAGTAAAATAAAACATAAACATTCACACAAGTTGACACCAGTATTTAACGTAGAAACCCAATTTGGGAAAAACCACCAATAACATGCTATCAATTTTTCACTCTTCTGAAGTGAGCTCTGGTAGGAGCCAACCCTATTAAAGGTTACAAAAAAAATTTCTAAATGTGACCTGATTAAAGAATTTAATCACCCTGTCAGGAGTGGCCTTGTTGGAGGTCTTAGAACATTCCACCTGAATGTCACCTTTCTCAAAGGATTTATACAACGACTATTAGGTCAACCTGGTTAAAGTATTTTGACTGATACAATGGTTAGAAAGTAATCAAAAGGTGTGATCTGATACATACAACTTACTTTGCAAATCTAGATCCTATTCAGCTCTTATGCTAATTCACTGAGTGGCCTCCATTCTCATTTCAATCTTCAGATCTGCTTTGAAATCCATCAAGCAATCACTTTCACAACTCTCTTCTTCTTTTTTCATCCTTCTTTGCTAGATCATGCCAATCAATAATCAATCAATTAATCGTGCAATCCTCTTGCATACACTTAGCACATTCACCACTCTTCTAGAATAACCCCTTGAGGTTATCTTATACCTCTTCATCTAGGTAAAATAAATCTTTTCCACTTTAATCAAGATTGTAGATCTTAGGTTAGGTCAGATCCAGTGGATCTTTCCATCTTTACATTTAATTTATTTCGCCAAAGAAATCACTAATTAAATCTTGCATCCATGCATTAATTAAGGTTACTCATGCATTTAAATAGTGTGGACCAATTGTGCTTATCATTAATTAACTTTACATATCCTGATAAATTCAATTATGTCAGCCAGAGATCTCAAATCTCATCAATTACCAAAATATTGTTGCTCGGCCAACACTGTGTTCTTCCACTTGGTCATCACTATCTTCCTCGGCAATTTACTGGTGCTTGGTCAACACTAGAAATTATGCTTGGCATACACTAGTGCTTGATCAACACAAACTTCACTCGGTATATACTGTTCCCAGTAAACTGACATCTTGACTTAGTGTTATAGATAAACAACACATTACTTTGCCAATGTGCCAACTGATCAAGTACCCTTGTGATTTCTCATAACTCAGCCATTTCACTCAGTCTTCTTGTTATCCTTTCCTTCAAATATTCTTCAAAAATCAATAGATATGGTACTCAAACAGATAGCAATAGTCTCACGGTTCCGTATACTAATGGTTTCTTGCAGGATCTCCATATTGAGGACTTGGTTATATCCTTTTTACTTTACAATGTTTTCTTACTTTAGCTTGCATATTCACATAGTGTCATACGTAAGCTAAAGTTGAGACTAAATGTATCATCTTAAAATAGAATCACTTCCATTTTGGTAGGTTTAGCACCCTCGTTTAGTACATTTTCATATTAGATTTGCATTTAGGATGCACGTGCACTTATTTATGCATTTCTAGGTAAAACTAGGGTTAGGATCCTTTGGGTCCTCCTTAATATCCCTTTCTATGACTCCATTTTTTGGTAGAACCTATGTATTGGCTCTCCTAAATCTTCATCATACTCACTCTTTGGCCTCTATGCCTCTATCCAATATCCTAGTGTGTTTTCTCACCTCCCTGGGTCCCCAATTGACCTGGGAATCCTGCAGATTTTGCAAGGAGACCAACCTAAAACCTCAGTTTTGGGTTGAGTTTGATTCTGACCTAGGTCAAAATTGAGTTTGACCTTGACCTAGGTCAAGGTCAAGGTTTTCCTTGACCTCTGTCAGGTGGTGGTCCCTGCTTTCAAATATGGAGCCTATTGGGGTTCTAAAACCTAAAATATGTCCCCGAGTCTGGATGCAGAAGTGTTTTCCCTAATAATAGGATTAATACATCCCCTCCTTGGTTGGTGATTGTAATTGGACCATAATTCAAGGTGAAATTTGAATTTGGGTCCCTTGCATTTCCCTAGGAGGTCAATATTGAGATCTCTATATAAACACTCTCTTTTGCCTTCATTTGGACATGAAAAAGAATCGTAAGAGGATATGACGCAATTATGATTTATGACATGATGATGAGGCAAGAAAGAAAGAGGATGGTATAGAAGGACAAGACATGATGATGCATTAAGACATACAAGCACTTTTGTGGACAAGCCATTGTGGATCTTCTTTGGAGCAAGAGAGACATCTTCCTTCCTTCTTAGATCCACCATTTTCAACCTTCAAGTATTCAAAAGATATTATCATGGGGTAGAAATTATGGATTGTGAGTTTGGTATGAATACTTTAGCCTTGGGGGCTTGGTATGCTTTCTTTATCACATTCAAATCTATGCATTGCTTTCTCATTTTCAATTCATGTTAGGGTTTTTAATCTAGAAAATTAGATCTTGACATTACACATTCGAATCTCTTTCCAAGAGCAACACACATGTAATACCCACTCGTGTTTTGCTTTCTAGTTTAGGATGTCGTACTTTTAGGCATTGGATTCAGTTGTTTGGCCGAATTCTTTTAGGCCACATTTCATGTGAGCTGATATTGTTTCATTTGATGATGATACTTGTTTATGATGTTATGATTTTACCTTATGCATAGATA